>CAJNOP010000014.1:2938132-3004737 GCA_905250075.1 Rotaria sp. Silwood1
ATCAAGCGAGAAAAGTTTGATTCGGAAGAAATTGGTGTGGTTTTTTTATTTTAGAATTCAGTTTGAAATAAAAAAGCCCATAGACTCACATGGACATGTCTAGACAGACCCTCTATTAAGTAACCGTATTCACTTTAAGAAAACAAATTTACTTTTTCATATATCAAAAAAAAATCAATATACTATAAAGAAATTACATTTTATTCAGAAAAAATGTAATCGGTTAAGTGAACTTGCAAATAGCACGTGTTGTGTGTTCATATATATTCTCTTTTCGTATTTTCTCCTTCTGTTCTCCTATAACTCACGTTGATATCTTACATGATCCACATTTTCTATCATATCTTATTTTGAACTCGTATGTATCGATGCCAAGATTTTTGACAAAAGAACAAAGAATTTTTATCCTCAAACAATGGTGGATGTCAGGAAGAACATTACATATAGTAAATTCAGCTTTTAAACATGAATTTCCTGACGATAAAATTCCAGCTCGACAAACAATTTATCGGCTAGCAAAAAAGTTTGATGAGACAGGTTCTGTGGAAGATGCACCTCGAAGTGGTAGACCAACATCAATCAACACAGAAGAAAATATAGAACTAGCCTCTGAAAGTTTTCTTCTTAATCCAAAAACATCACAAAGACGTGCAGTACGTGACCTTCACATCTCACGTTCAAGCTTACAACGCATTATGAAAGATCTCAATTTAAAACCGTATAAACCGAGATTGTTACAATCTTTAAATGAAGATGATCCTGATCGACGGCTTGAATTTTGTGAATGGATTTTAAATTCAACTGAAAAAGATCAAACTCTATTAGACCAAATTTTGCGGACAGACGAAGCTATATTCAAAATAAATGGTCGTATCAATAGACACAATTGTGTTTATTGGAGCGATGCAAATCCACACTTTATCATCGAACAAGAGCTAAATGTGCCACAAGTAATCGTATGGGGAGGAATATGGTCAAATGGCGTTGTTGGGCCATTTTTTTCGAAGATAACGTTACATCAGAGACTTATCTTCATATGTTAAAGGACAATATCATACCGCAACTTGAAGATCATCCAAACTTTCAAACAATGATATGGCAACAGGATGGTGCACCACCACATTATGGTCAAGTCGTGCGAAATTATTTAGATGATACATTTTTATCATGGATTGGTCGTTGAGGAACTATTGAATGGCCACCGCGATCTCCGGATCTTACTCCATGTGACTTCTCTCTATGGGGAATAATAAAAGATCGTGTTTATGCTCAAAAACCTCGCGATGTGAATCATCTAAAAATATTAATTAAAGAAGAATTTACATCGCTCAATGATGATATCGAATTATGCCAAGCAATTTGTCGTTCTGCAGCTAAGCGTTGTGAGATTTGTATTAGTACAGGAGGCAAACAATTTGAACATTTACTCTAAAATATTGTTCATTATTTTTTTGAAAAATTTCCCTTTTTTGTAGCATATTGATTTTTTTTGATATATGAAAAAGTAATTTTTTTTCTTAAAGTGAATACGGTTACTTAATAGAGGATCTGTCTAGGCATGTCCATGTGGATATAAAGCTTGAACATGTCTCTATCATTGACGAAAAAATCAGCTCATTTGCTCAAGCCTCAATGGAGATATTCAATTTTTTGTTTGGTGCGTGACTTTTGGGCCACCCAGTATAATCAATACAATTTTGAGTTATAATTCGATGATTAGCAAAATGTTTTTTTATGGAAAAGATTTTACTAATATTTTAACAAAAGTTGTTTTGAAGAAAAAATGGTGTGGGTGCGGGTATGGGTGTGAATTTGAGTCTATCTTACTACACCCACACCCACACCTACACCTATCCACACCCACACGGACACCCACACCCACACCGACACCCACACCCACACCCCACACCCACACCCACCCACCCACACCCACACCCTTTTATAAACAATAATATTTTAATCATGTTAATCAATGTTATAGTTTCTATTTTCTATAAAACAATTATTCAAGATATTTGTATAACATAATCATTTTTTATTGTGTATTTAACAAAAGAATTTATTTCTCATTAATAATAATGATCAATTGGATAAATGAATTTAATTTATATTAACAAAATGGTTTTTATTTATGAAGAATTTAAATCTATTTTCTAGAAATTAATCATATTTGATAACTGGTTTTTTTTTCGAAACTATAATTAGTTTTTTGTTTTTGTATGATCAATATTTTCTTTATTAAAACATTTCTTTTTTTATGAAATAGAAATCTATTTATTAAAATACATTTTGAACTGAATATAGATAATTAAACGTATTGTTTTCAATAAAAGGATATGAATCAATATATTAAATTAAGTTAAAACAAATATATTTCGTTACAAGATTTATTGTTCATATATGAATTATGTTTGTTATTATTGTTTAATATTAATTAGAAACAAAAGAAATTATTTATTTATTGAATAGTTTATTCATTTTTCTAAAAAAGAATTGTCTTATCTTATCCAGTCAGATGTAGTGATATTAATCTGTTCAATTTCTCAAAATCATTGTGTCCATCTTACATAGATTAAATAAACAGTAGATTATAACTATTTTTAATTCTATCAACCAATACAAGATACTTCTTATCAAATAATAACGACCACTTAAATATTAACGGTATTGACTTCTTTCAGTCAATATCTGAGTTTATCTGTGCGCTTCATTGCCAGAACCATGTCTATAGACGCATTGAGAAACCTGTGTGCGCAAATGAAACTGATTGACTTCTCTTACCTGATAGACAACTTTTATTTTTAATAAATTATGCAGAAGTAATAGAAAAATACAATTAATTTTATCTAATTGAAGACTGATTAGCACAAAGAAAATGAATGAAATGTTAACTGGCAACAAAAAACAAACTTTAACTGACGAAAAAAAGATATGTTGACTGACAAAAAAAAATTAAATGTTAACTGATAACAAAGAAGAACAATTTTTAACGGACAAAAAAAAGATTCACATGTTGACTGATAAAAAAAGAATTAAATGTTTATTGACAACAAAGAAAAACTAATGTCAACTGACCAATATCTTTTTTTTTTAGCCGACATTTCAGTACGGCAGGGTACCATGTAAGATAACAACATGAATATCTATAAAAAAAACAGAATTGTATGATGTTCAAACGAAACATTACATGGTGGACTTACGTTCTAAGTGCTGAAGCTCCTGGGTTATCTTGCCGAGTTCCATATACAAAGAAAAAATAACGTTTAATAAATGTGTATATAATAGAGGTTGAAGAATGCTATTACAACCCGCTAACATTAGTTGATAAGCATTTTATCTCGCCATACATTCATCTTTTTTTTGCTTCACTTGGATTAACTAAAAAAAAGAAAAAGTTACTTAAAATAATTGGAAGATTTGAAAATTCTTTGGTCTTAACATTAATAGACACTAGTTACATACTCTCTCTACAATAGGAAATATGGCCATCGAGCGTTTTAATTTATCTAGATCATTCACATTCCTATTTATATCGTGTAATCTTTTTTTCTTAGACTAATTATTCTCTATGTGTCAATACAAACCGACGGTGAGATTGTCCATGGCTAATTGTTAACAAAAAAAAATGGAATAATTTTTGCTTACTATATTTCGTCGTGTGGGTGTGTGTGGGTGTGGGTGTGTGGGCGGGTGTGAGTGTGAGTGCGGGTGTGGGCGTGGGTGTGGGTGTGAGTGTGGGTGTGAATGAAGAGAAGACCACACCCACACCCACACCCCCACACCCACCCACACCCACACCCACATTCCACACCCACACCAACCCACACCCCACACCCACACCAACCCACACCCACACCCATACCTCACACTCACACCCCACACCCACATGTTCGTCAACCAGTTTATATGCCAAATGCCGATGGTTCCAATATTCAAACTGATCAGAAACCATATGAAACAAATCAAATGGAAAATGATGAATATATGGACGTAGATGGTAAATACCAAAAAGAACAATAATTAACTCTTTCATTCTTGTTAGATCCACATCAACATATTTCTACAACGGATTTACAAACTGAGTTGTTGCACGATGATGCGAATGACAACATTGGAATTAAACTTCGCGTTATTGAGTCCATGCTTCTTCAATGTACTTTACTCCTCAAACAATCAACATCGACAAATGTAACACATGAAGAATTTGTGAAAGCTACATACAACTATGCAACTGATCTTGTTACTTGTTCAAGTGAATTGAAGGAACTGTGTTCTCAAAGAATTAATCAATTAAACAAAGATCGTGATAATATTTCTTTGATTGAACCAAAGAATCGAGCATTTATGGAACGTGATCCTGGTAAGTTTCTTACCAGAAAATCTATGTTCCTATCAGTTCGTTGACATTTGCACACTTAGGTGGTTATCCTGCCAATTACAATTATACAGATGAAGAACGACGTTTTTTCGTAGGTATTGGACCTTTCCAACCACTTTTATCAAATTTTCCAAGAAATGATGTTTTGGCCGTTGCCAAAGATACCTGCAAGCTCGTCAGCAAATGGTACACAGAGTAGCCGATGATCGAATGTAGTATTATAAAAGATGCGGCGCTTTGTTTTGTCTGCAGATTATTTCATGAAGGTAGTATTTTAACACTTGACTCATTCATTAGCATTTCTTGTCTTGATATTTATTTAGGTCCTGGTGATCAAAAAAAAGATAAAGCATGGATCGAAGTCGGTGTTAACTCATGGTCGAAAATGAAAGGCTGAGGGCGTGATAAAAAAGGTTAGTGTTAACATTAATCGCTTTGAAGTCTAACATTTTCATTTTTTTTATTAAAGGAAAATTACAAGCCCATTTTTCGTCAGTTGCTCATAAAGCTTCATATGAACGATATTCCATTTTCAAAAATAAGTCGTGCAATGTCGACAATTTACTGAATGAAAATTGTCGAAAAGCTAAACAGCAGGAAGAAGCAATACTTAAAAGAAATAGAAATATTATTATTACATTAATTGACTCGACCAGATTTTTGGCCCATCCGGGATTACCATTTCGTAATGAACCTGCTGAAGAAGGTAATGGAGAAAATCGATCATTGATGCTTTTTAATTCTCTTGACATTTTGCTTTTCTTATTCATGATATAGGTAACTTTATTCAATTGATCAATCGTCTACGGCGTCGTGATAAAATATTTGATGACTGGTTCTAACAGGAAAAACTCAGCGTTTATCAAGTAATAAATACCATCTTATCAATAAGACACAAATAGCGTATTGCTATGTATTTTTCCTGTGTGGGTCTTCTATCTAAGCGCACAATCTCAAGATGAATTCATAAAATTGTTAGGACAACACGTTCAACAGACAATTATTGCTCGTCTTAATAACTCTTTATTCTATTCGGTAATGATAGATAGTACACCTGGTGTATCTAATAGAGAAATTTATACGATTGTTGTTCGATTTACAAACAATTTCAATGTCGAAGAAAGACTAATTGCGGCGGTCGAGTTGTCAAGTAAAATTGGTCTAGATATTTGCAACATGTTTTTTTTTCTATAATGGGACAGCTAAATATTTCACCGAATAAATGGACTGCTCAATGTTATGACAATTACAACAACATGTCTGGTATAAACAAAGGTGTTCAAGCCTGTGTTAATGACAAATTACAACGTGAAGTAATTTTCATACCTTGTGGAGCACATTCTTCTAACTTAGCAGTTAAGTATGCTTGCGACTGTAGTACACAATTTATTTCACTATTCTATCTTTTACAAGAACTGTATAATTATTTTACAGGAAGTGCTAAACGACATCATATACTTCGAGAAAAACTTAACGCTTCAGAGTTTGGTCTACTGGTTAAAAATCTTGCAGAAACTCGTTGGGTAAGCAATATTAATTTTTCTTTATGACTTCGAATCATATATTATGCTGTAGACTGCTTCATTTACTTCATTACATGCTGTTGATGTTTCATTCGATCAGATTATTGAAAATTTAACTTATATCAGTGAACAACTGACCGATAAGGAAGCTATTCATCAAGCAATATGTCTCAAAAGAAAATTATTATTTTTTGAAATTATGTCATTATTATTGTTTATGATAAATGTAACCCGTGTAACCTATGCACTTACTGCTCATTTACAAGGCAAAGAACTCGATATAATCACTGTCATTGATGTTATTTCTAACAGTCTGAAACTTCTTCAACATATGAGAAACGATGACAATACAATGATTAATATGATTGAAGTACGAATAACGATCATTGATACTTAATAGACCACGTTATTATTTCATCTCTAAACGTTCTTTAGAGAACTATTCGACGAGCAGTAGCATTTGATATATATGTTGATGCTGAGTTCGATAGACTTCATCGACCTCGACAGCGTTCTCGACGTATTGATAACAATCCTAGTACAGCTGTTAACTTATCAAGGTAAATTGAACTCATTGCAATCGAATTATTTTCTTCTTGCTTACTTTAGGAATGAATATTACACAGGATTAATGCGACAAGTACTTGATCAATTATATTCAGTTTATAATGATTATTATAATACAGTAAACAACAAATTACGTCCTTTTCATAATGTTACACCAGCTTGTGTTACACAGTTTTCACTCAACGATGCTGAACGATTGTGTTCAATTATACCTGGTCTTTCGTATCGGTCTCTTGTTTTGACTGATTTTGAACTATTACGACCAGTTATCTCGTCCTACACAACTATTAATGAAATCATTACATATTTAAAAACAGTCGGTCATCCTTATCCACGGGCATCACTTGTCTACAATTTTCTCATTACTTTACCTGTAAGCGTAGCCTTAAACGAACATAGTTTCTCCAAGATGAAAATTGTAAAAAATTATTTACGAAATGCTTTAAAAAACGAGAAGTGTTTTCATCTAATGCAGTGCGCGGTCGAAGGTGATCTGCTTTCTACCATGGACCTCGAAAAGATGGCTACTGAGTGGTCCCAAAGGAAAAATGGACGTGTCAAAATTACATGTAATCAATGACTTTTTTTTCTACTATGAATTTTCGTACATTGTTAATTGTTCATTTTTGTGGTTCATGTCTTTATGATAACAATAAAACTGAGCACATTTCTATTTCAAAATAACATTAGCTACATCAGCTTCTTAGTCTGTTGTACCTGAGACGATACAATACACAGCTGACATAATAGAAAAACGCTATATTTGAAAGAGGTGATATTGAAATATTCTTATCATAGACCCCCCCCCCCCCCCCCCAATCCTGAATGAGTCGCGACAGCTCTGCTTATTATGATCATCAAGTTATTTCATTAAAAATTCATGATATAATTCGTGATTATTCATCTGTGATTAATTTATTATTTAATCCACACAATTTTATTAATCTTCAATCATGTATATTTGATTCAATAAACCCATCAACAAAATTTGAAAATATTTTTAAACTAATTCAAAGTCTAAATAGACTTGTTACATTTAGTCTTTTTAAACCATATTTTAATATAAATGAAAAAGATAAATGTAATTTAACTCGAATAATGTTAATGAACAAATCATCTTCTGTTCGTTCAAGGGTACTTGAACATTCTTATGATTATTTAGATATATCAAATTATACTTCAATATCTTCGAATCTTACATCACTTCATTTACGTATATATGGTACATCTTCAACTGTAACTCTTTATTTAATTTTATCAATTTTTCGTGTTTGTCATGGAATTCGACATTTAGGCTTAACACTACAACACAAATATTCAGTTGAAAATAATAATATCAAGTAAGTTTCCGAGTAGTGAATATTTTAGATGATAAATCTCTAAAAGAATATTAATTAAAAATGAAAATGAAATGTTTATTTTTTGTTTTAGTGCTCCAATTTCAACACAATCTTTTAATGATAAGGACTATCCCATATTATCGCTAGTGATATCTTTCAATTTAATAATATATGTTATATGTGATATTTATTCAATTGCTTATATTTTACGTTGTATGCCTAATCTTAATCGTTTTAATTTTACTCTTGCGTCACTAATGACATCATTGCCATATTATCGTGAATTGCTTAATGGTTTTGTGTGGCAACAAGTATTAAAACGTTATGTTTGATGTTTATCTAAATTTGAATTTCATATATCAATTTTGAAAAGCTTTTCAAACTTAAATTTAGACTATATTTTCAAGTCATTTCAATAGTTTGTTAGAAAATATCCTAATTGGAATATGATTATTGATTGATGGAGACTTGTTGGTAAAACTTCAGGTAAACAAAATTGATTCAACGCGTTTAAAATAATGACGGATGAGAATGAGTTTTCTTACTGGAAAACTAAATTTTTTGATAAATAAATTTTGATTGAAAAAGAGAAATTTAAGTCAATTCTGATTATGTTAATAATAGATCAATGCGAAAAATTCCTATGACTTTATGAGAATTAAAATACGAAGATTGTTTATTTTCTTTTCGACTTAGAAATCCTTACTTCAAGTTTAAACTAAATTCATGTAGTTGTAATATTCACATATCATAAGTAAATGATGAATATACAAATGAATATTTTGAAAAGAGTAGAATTTCGTTCATATTTAAAAATATATTTCTTTTTCTTTTCTTCTTAGAAGAATTTGTCATGTTACGCACACTTAATTATTGCAAATGTAAATCAAACGTTAAGATCTTAAATCCGTTTATTAATTCTGAATCATATGACACACTATCAACAACAACAATAAATGGTCATCATCTTTTTTATTCAGATATAACAGATTTAAGAATATATCTGATAAAGACAAGACCAACTGTTACTTGGTCTTCTCCTTTATATAAAAAATCAATTATCTTATCGTACAAATGCCAATAATACCTTATTCATCGTTATGGAATAAATTATTGAATACTGGTAAGAAGAATCTAGCTTTATTTTCATTTATTTAAACAGAATAATTCGCATTATATTATTGTATATAGATGAATTTGATAATAGAATTTTTCATTTTGTTTTTCTTTTAGTTATCTTTCGTCAAACAACTGATGATGATGATAATGCACAACAAAATGTTACTTATCTTTCATATTTTGTACATTTACCCAATATAACTGAATTAGAATTTGGATCAGAATTTTGTATATATCAATGTAAAAGTCTTCAATTTATTCTACAGTAAGTATTTACATTTCTAGAAGATATTTCATTCGTCATATTCTTAAAGAAGATATATTTATTGATTATTAGAGATAATATTATATTCTATCGAATAATAATCATTGGTATTAAATCGAAGTATAATGAGTAAATTTTTGCTTTTTTTTTGTTTTAGAGCATGTCCAAATGTGACTGGTGTTAGAATTAGTACTCATTTATTGATGTTATCAAAATTCATCGATAATCCATAACTTATTCCAGGATTCAAACAAATTAAAATGATCAAATCAATAACAGAAAAATTTTATTTTCCTTCAAATTTTGCATTAAAACTTGTTCAACGTTTTCCATCACTTATTGATATTGAACTTCAAGTATCTATTTTGATTTAACAAATATTCATGAATATATATATATATTCCTTTCATATTTGTTATGTTCATTTATCCGATATTTTCTAGATCTTAACCTAGTCGTTCATCATCTAAAATCATTACTTAATGCAATGAGACTATGATGAATGAAACATCGTACTAAGTTATGTCTTGTTCAACAAGTGTTAGATAGGAAAGTTTCTGTGTCCGATACTAAAACAAATACAATATATTTTATTACGAAAAGTAATATCATCACAAATAAATAAAAACATCTTATTTTTGCTAATATTAATTTAGTTTATGTTGATCAATATTTTCTTGAAAAAGATATGCCATATTTAAATCCTATGGTTAACTGATCCATTCTTGTTTTTGTACATTGAAAGAAAATTACTAACAATAAAAGAACTCGAACCAAATAAAAGTTTTATTATAAATGGAATACGATCTGTTATTTCATAATATGAACAAGTAGAATTAATTTTTTTTGAATTCTTTTGTATGAATAATAAAAGGATGAAATTTCCATATATGGTTAACAAGAATATCAAATGTAGTTATCAAAGGAGCATCGAGACCCATAATTTGTTTACCATCAAATGGTATTGAATATATTGCAATAGCAATACATATTGGAATTATAAGAAGTAATAAACGACGATTTTCAAAGAGCAAGTATTATCGTAGAAAATTATTATTTAATGAACAGATTGATCGGTCAAATATTAAACCAATGTTATTAGTCTTATAGTCAACAGTTGGCGCTAGAATCGGTTGTTATATGTAAGAATAATACAATTCATCACATTATCTTATGTCATATTATTATAAAAAGCAAGGAATTACTTCCGAGTAGAAATAATAATTGAATCAAAAATAAATCTATGATTAATGCACGCAATACAAATCTTTACATTTGAGAGTAATATTGACATCGTCTATCGTATGGGTTAATCTATACTAGAATGAGCACATGAAGAAAAATACCGAATTATTATATTAAGTACACTTACTAGGGATTCTATTAATTATCATATGTTTATCAAGATAAGCACTAATCTTTCAGTAGATGTTTTTGACATCATTTGTCTGTAGATGATAATATTGTAACCTGTGATTTCTCTTCAAAGATTGAACATCAAGTTATTTACTGGATGACAATAGTTTCACTTTCTGATAAAGTTGTTTATTTTGTTTATAATAGGAAAAGAAGAAAGAATGTAGGTGTGAATGTGAATCGATGCTACACCAACACCTACATCCATATACCCATACCAATACTCGCAACCACACCTTGTATAGAATCGAATAATCTCATAAAACATTCATTGTATAAATTAATGAGCTTATGCGTATTTCAATTGATTATTATAAATAAATAGCCCACCTGAAGTCGTTCTTTTTTTTTTTAATTCGAAGAAGAGAAAATAAAATGAAATGAAGTATGAAGGTGTCCGGATAGATACAATAACGAGTATAATAGATGTTCCAGTTAAACGATAATTAAGCAAGAATATGTATTATGATCAAAAAAAAAAACCAGCTACATTACATATTGTTTCATCATTTCTGATGAAACTTTGACGTGTCACTTTTCTCATAACAGTATTTAGACATAAATGGCTAGAGAGAAACTTTGATGTTTTCTTCTCTTGAGTGTTATTTCACCTTTCTGTGTAATAATTACGGACGTTTTGTGTAATAATTTCTACTCTATATAAAAATCAAGAATGTAAGAGTAAAGGTAATTTTACAAGCAATAATAACCAAACGACGGTTCGACACTCAGTTCTTTTATATAATTTCAACTGAGCCACTTATATCAAATTTCATATTTAAAATAATAAAAGTAAGATAGAAGATTTTATTATAAAGTTTTTTAACAAATTTAACTTTAGTGGTTCGCGGACGCGGTCGTGGATTCGGACGTGGTCGTGGAGCAAGTCGAGGTCGTGGTGGTCGTGGAGCAAGTCGGGGTCGCAATGGTCGTGGTCGAATCATCAATCGTGGTGGTCGCCGTGGAGGCTTTCAAATAGCACGCTCGCAATCATTAAATGTTGATCAACAAACAACATCAGTCAATCCTTTAGCTAATCTTGACATTAATGTTGATCCTAAACCATTTTTTGTTAATGCAAATGTAACAATCGATCAACACATTCAAGCACAAACTACAAATCTTCCTCGTTATTTAGCTGCCTTATTCACACTTGATGAAAATAGTGTTGATATTGGACAAAAAGCTAAAGCATGTGCATTAGCGGCTGCTTGGTGTCGACATGATCATAAATTAGCTAATAATCTTTTACGATGTCGACGTTTATTCACTCTAACTGAAGTACTTAAAGCAGTAACAATGTTAGATGCTGCTCGACAAATTCGTGTTTATGAAAAACAACTTAAACGTCTTGAATTAAGTAAAACTAAACCAAAAGCAACAAAATTAGGTAAAATTAAAAATAATCTCGATAATTTAAATAAACTCAAGCCATCTACTGGATCAGCTAGTGGTGCTGTTGCTCGGCATATTCAACGTTGGACTCGAACATTAACTTTACAAGAACTTGAATATTTTGCATTACATATGCCAACAGAACCATGGAAAAAATTAGCTGATATTGTTCATTTTAATCCAACGAAAGATTTTCCTTCTTTACCTTGGTTTTTACCATTTTGTTTTGGTACACCAGCACCAACAGATACAATGGTATCTCGTTGTCGAGATTTAACAGTTGATAATATTAATAATTTAATTAAAGAATTTAAAATTCCTTATTCACATTTAAAACAATTTAAAGAACACTTAAATGATCAATCAAAAGCAAGAATTGCATCTTATGAAGAAAAATTAGATACTATTTTATGGTATTATGAAGATTTACAATGTTCAGATGTAGATGATATTATCAGTGAACGAATACGAAATGGTGAACAGATTACATTACCATATGGAAAACTTATGGAGCGTCTTTTACTTCTTCGAACAATACGAGATAATGTATCTGAAACAAGGAGCTTTCGAGGTACTGGACGTGGACGTGGAGCCGAACGAATTGCTAGAAATGTTGATAATCAACATTCAGCTGAATCAAGAAAAATGACATTCTATTCCGATTTATTAGTAATAGCTGAAGCTCAACTACAAAAGATTAAATTACCATTAGAATCACCAGTTGCTGTTATGGGAGATGCATCTAGTTCAATGAATGTTGCTATTCGTACAGCAACTATTCTTTCATCATTATTAACAGCAATTTGTTCAGCAAAATTGAACTTCTTTAATAATCAAATGTTTTTACCTGCTTTTACACCAAAAACTATTGAAGATGTTCTTACATTAGCATTGACAACAAGAGCAAGTGGTTGTACAGCAAATGCTGCTGGTCTTGTACCATATTATGATAGTAAAGAAGTGATAAAAACGTTTGTTATGGTGACAGATGAAGAAGAGAATACAGATGCTCGATTAGCTGACGATACGTCAACACGATTTTTTAATTTATTTATGAAATATCGTACAGAAATCTATCCAGCTAAATTAGTATTTATTTCATTTCTTCGTCATCAGCATGCTCAAGGTCAAATGTATAAAGAATTTCAAGATGCTAATGTACCTGACGTAATTCAAGTAAGTGATAAAAACTAATTGAAGATATTTTATATTTTAATTTATTTTTCTTTAGTTCAAATTTAGTGGTGAACGTCCAGATTTGACGAAAATTGATAATCTATTGGGTTTATTATCAACTGGTTCATCAGACTCATTTGATGATAGAGTAGGAAAATTACAAAATGAATTTCAACAGAATGGTATGGAGTCAGTCATTACGAAATTACTTAATCAACAAGAAGAAAGTAGTACTGTTCCAATGGAAGCAGAAATGGCTGCGGTCACAACGAACTAAATTCTTATCATTCATTTTAATAATATTGTTTTTGGTGTTGAATTGAAGAATTTAAATAAAATGTAAATATTTATTCATAAAAACATTTTGACGAAAGACATGAACCATTATGATATCGATATTCATTTTCAGAGGTCTAGATGTGGATGTGAGCGTGTTGTTGTGACTGAAATAATGATTTGCATTAGTATACCACACTCCCATAGAATATACATAAATAGTGGGTTGACACTTTAACAAATGTTGAAAACATAAAGTGTTGAAATAAAAAACAAATATCCTATAGAATATAACTTGCTTTATATTAGGCTTTATTTCATCTTTTCATTGTGAATAAACTCTTTTCTATTGATGAAAACGCATTATTTCGATTATTGTTAGTTATATTTTGAATCAATACTTCCGTAATACATCCTTATACACATTACAAGCTATTCCAAAATACTTAAAATAAACTAACAAATCATATGCAGTCTACCATTATTCACTCAATAAACATTTTTATAGAGTACACCATCACGCACATAGTAATTCAGATGATTACCACCAGTACCATATGCCCATGTACTAAGATCAAAAAAGTGTGCACCATCGGTGGTCGCTTGAATTTTATATACTCTTACAGCTTTTTGATTTCGATACCAATCAAGTGGAAAGCCATCCTGACATCTTTCAGGTGTGTTATCAATTCCATTTTGAGTAAGAAAATAAGCCGAGCCATAACCATATACTTTTCCAATACCATTTGGTTCAATACAGACAGCAGTCGATTCATCAACTCCAATACCACGAGCTAATATTCCATGATCATGACTCATACGAGCAAGAAACGTCATAAGACGACCATGACGATCACGATTATCAAAATGAGAATCGGTAACAACATCAGAAAGGTAAGGTTGATTAAGAAAGTCTTTGTGGCCAAGAGTAACAAGACTAATGTAAGGATTATTAAGAGCTTCAGAAGAAGTAACTGTTCCTTGAAGAGCTCCGAAATAAGTACCACCTAGAATAGCACAACCTGCTGAAGTACCACCGACTGGTATTTGTTTGACGTTACGTAAATAATCAAGTGCATAATGTACTTTGGTATCCTTCCAAAAGTTAACATAGTTTGCTTGATCACCACCAGCAATAAATATGGCTTCAGCATTTAAGATGGTTTTTTCAACTTGAAGATCATTAGCCAAAGTACGAGAGTCAATAAGCAAAGTTTCGACAGAATTTACAGAACCTAATTCATAAATATAGCTGTTGTATGCATCAGTACCAGCAGCCCGAAGCACAACAAAATCGCCACCACCTGCTTTTTTGATCATCCATTGAAAAGCTTCGTCGACATCCTCACTACCACCGATAAGAACAGTACCTCCAACAGTAGTAGTATTAACATCTGCAGCATCACCAACTAATCCCAACGACGCAGTAGTTCTTGGAGCAATAGTTGAATCGATCTGTAAAGAAACTGCAGTTGTTGGATTTTCTGACCAACAAAAGAATATCAGTACAAAAACTAAATCAGCTTTCATAATAAGCTTAGCAATAATCATATAAAAGTATGAGACAATAGAACTGCTTGATAGGGGTTATTGAAAAAAATCGATGCAAAAAAATATCAGATTCACGTTTTCTATATTTATTTAAGACTTAAGAAGATCAAGCATCTGTCAGCGGATCTTCATATAACAGCAAATTATTTTGAATGAGAACAGTACGATAGGATTATTTTGTACAACATTATCCTATCATATGACTTGCAAATAAGACAAAAGTATTAGTATTGGCTCTATGAAAATGTATCCAATCAATTGCATGCAGTCTACTTCCACGTAAATGTTACATTCATATACATATCAATATACTACTCATTTAAGAATATAATGTACTTCACTGTTTGTTGAATAATTTTTAATAGAAACATCATAGGAACCTACCATTTTTACCATTCAAAGGAGAAGACTCGGAGCTATCGAAACAATATCAAAATTTGATTGATCAGCAATAATTACGTGAGTTCGTGAAGAAGGTTTTTAAAAAAGATATTCTGAAGCTATTTCTCTTTTAATTAATACTTTTAACAGAATTAGTCGATAGTAAAATTTGTTTATTTCGGTCTACGCAAAGTCAACATTCCTAGATTGTTCTGTACAGAAGTTGTAAGACATTTTCTGACATCATTGATTTTAGCTAATTGACTTGTAATGATCCGACAAAATAGCTAGGCAGAGGTAATTTACCATTTTGATTCGAGTAGTGATATTCATTTGCGAGTTCGAACAACGAAAGAGCCGACATTGCGGAAATATTGAGATAACATGGGTGTGGATTCAGAAAAGACCATAACACACAGCCTCAGTCACACCCACATCCTTATGTTAAATTCAATTCTATTCACATCTTTTGTTTTCTTATTTTCTCTGTTTATCTACACAAGATGTTGTTAATAATTCGCTTTTCTTCTCAAGTTGCTTTTTGTTTCTTCTTTATATTTCAGCTTTTTGTTTTGCATTTCATAATTGATCAGTATCAACTATTTTTTGACTGTACTAAATTTTGATTTATAAATTTCTTATAATAGAATGAAATAAAATTATTGAACAAAGGTATAATATCTGTTCTATTAGTTTCATCAATTGAAAATAAATGTTAATTTAACAAAGTGATCCAATTATATTCGTCGTTTGGAATCTCATTTGTAAACATATCCTTTTGATTTTGTGTCACTTTCACATTATCTCATTACTTTCTGTTTTCACAATTAAAAGATATTATTTGAAAATTGAGTATGTTCAAAAGGAAATTTTGTGTCAAAGAATCATTTCAATTGAATGAGATTTTTTTTGTTTAACTAAATTACATTATATAAGTTCATCATAATTTTTGAAGCACAGTTAATATTTTCTTGAAATATAAATTCTTATTATTAGTGGTTAGTTATTTCTTTAGAGTTAAATCATGTGTTGATCATTGTGGCAGCTGATGTACACTGTTAAATGAAAAACAAAAACAAATAGTCTACATCATTTTTCTTGAACAATGATAATTAAGTTAAAAAAGTTTTGTCTTATGCAATATTTTTAATAACAATTTGAAAAAATCGTTTAAGTAGGATTTTATATCTTGTCTAACAAAATAGACATAATGAATATTTGACTTTTATTTTTAGTCTTTGAGACAATTTAACAACCATTCAAAAACGTCGGGTTGAATGCATTCGATAGACAATTTAATTCTTGACAAAACGATCCATTCAATTTTTCTACAAAGCTTTAGTGTTGATGTAAATTTTCATAAGAGTAATGTATACGCATTTGTACTAATGCAGAAATCATAAAAATGAGAAAATTCATGAAAATGTTTGAAAAAAGTTTTTCTCAGATTTCGAGTACATTTAAAGGTTCTTCATAGAATCCTGCATCATTTGATGTCATTTTCAAGGTTTAAGAATAAACATTTTCGAGAAACAGTTTTAGAATGAAAAATATGAAAATGTCGAAAAACAGTCTTTTCAAACAGACTCAAGGTATTATCGTTGAAAAATTCAAAGTACTAAAAATGTTTCAATTGTGCATAACAACAATTAAACCATTGTGTTCAAAATTGAATCTGCATTTGATGATATGAAAATCTATGAAAAAGCATTATTCATACAACAAATTAAATGTATAAACATATTATTTGTCAAAAAAATGCATTCAAAGATTTGTTCTAGTTTTATTTAAAGTTTTTTTCTACTGATGATGAACTCTCTCAACTGATAAATCACTTTTGTATCGACACTATGTACATCATGTAATATCCAATAAGTTATGATTTTCCTGATAAGAGTTCATGTCATTAGTTTATTACTATGGAGATAGTGAAATTTAACGGTATTTTTTAAAATGAATATCGTGGTCTTCCTCAGGATAGCAAGGAAAACTCATTTTCGAATTTCGAGTTGAAACTTTGTATAGAACCGGATCTTAACGAGAGTAGTTTATTATGAAAGTTTCAAATCTTTTGATTTGTTTCTATCCTAAAATAAGAGCATAAAGTCTCACGACGTATATGACACCAACAAAAAGATCTCAAATTTTCAGAACAGACTATAATCACAAAGGTCTGTTTATGTGCAAAGTTTCAAGTTAATATTTGAACACGAATTTTTCTAGTGTTCCTGAGAGAGACCACGGCATTGATTAAAAATATACTATCAAAGTGCAGTATCTCCACAGTAATAAGCTATGGACACGAATTCTTTTCAGAATATTTGAGAGATTATTGGGGTCTATATAATATACATGATTTCAACTCAAAACCGATTTATCAATTGAAAAGGTTCCGTCGTGAATAAAAATACTACAAATCTTGACAAAATAATGATCATATAAAACGAAAATTTCTCAATCTTTTCTTCTATAAGATTTTTACTTTCAACATTACTCTTCACAATTATACGCTCACAGATATCATTTAATATCTTTAAAAAAATAGCAAATGGCAGATCGGCAATTGAATAGATGTTAATCTTTCACACTTTATACAAATCTCGATCAGTTTTTAACAAATACAATGTCGATAACTGTGATGAGAATTAAATTCTCTATCGAACGAACTTGATAGCATATTTTAAAATCATTTATAAGTGTCTGAAAGAGTCAAAAGAATAGCTAGTCATTCATAATGCTTGACCTATTATTTTATTTCCACATATCCATATGCAAAATAAAAACTCAAATAGATCATGAGTATAAGAATTATAAGTCATCTACTTTTTTACTAAATAATGTTCACATTTCTTCAAATATGACATTTTTTAAAAGAATTTTCTCTATTTTTCACTCCGGTATTGTTAGATAACAATAGTAAAATTCAATGTAGACTATCAAACTTATTTCTTTTCATCAAAATCAAACATGTAACTTACATGTCATTTTTTGGTATTTTATTTTATGATATATATAGCATCATTGTTAAATTTGATTTTCTCCTTTCAAATAAAGACTGGAATCATTTTTTATTAAACAAAGAAACGAAAAAAGGAGGAAGTCCACCAGCATAACAAAAATGAAAATATGATGAAGTCGAACAAAAAGAAAGAAAATATAATGATGAAGTTCAATATAACAACATTGAGATCGTTATAGAAGTGAATAATTCATTTCTTGAGCTAGTTTTCTCATCAAATCTGCAGTTATAATTAAACCATTCGTCGCGATATAGTACAAATTTTTCACGTAATCTTTTGTTTGTTGTTGCACTTGTTTTTCATCCTAACAAGAAAAAAAAACATTACGAAAAAGTAACTATATGTTATCAAATGATGACAAATAATATTTAGATATCATAATATTTGTAATGTCCATTATTTGCAACTTTTTTTTCAAAAATTGCTTAGATTAAAAACTATTTCTAACTAAAATTTTGGTTATGCTAACATGTTTACATCTCTGCTATAGTAATGTCGAAATAAATTTATTAGTGATATGACTGGTATTAGGCTAAGTTTATTGAGTAGTCCTTGTGTAAGACGCATTTCTCAATTATAAATATATAGTTCAAATATTTTATGATAGAACGGAATCCTTTGTTTTGGGGGTTCAATCTTTAATGATTCTACCTTATTTACAACATGAATATAAACTAGCATATGGTATTCATACGAAAATGTTCTTACATTTAATGTTTCGGACATGTCGAAATTGTTGTGTATAGTGTACAGTGCATCGTGAATAATGCACATATAAGCACACATACACACACACACATATATATATATATATATATATATATATATATATATATATATATATATATACTAGAGATCTGCGGCACAAACTTTCTCGTGTCCCGAATCCCGCTTGTCCCGTCCCGAAAATTTTTGAATTGTCCCGATCTCGTTTGTTCCGTCCCGAAAATTTTTCGGAACAGTCCCGATTGTCCCACGGCACGGGACAAACGGGATTTTTCGGGATTCGGGCCTGCCCCACAGTACTCTAGAGATATCATATGAAATAAAATAACCCTTTAAAGCTAACATATGTATATACGGGCAATGTCGTTCCTTAGTAATGTATACATCGCAAAATAAAAACGTTTATATCTCTAGGCTCAAAATTTTGTTTTCGCTAATTTTTAGATATCAAAAGTTTGTTGAGCTATTCTGAATATCTTGAAAAACTCAGCCCGATAGATCTTGATTCCGCGAAGTTATTATCGAAAAATCAGTAACAGTGATTTGACATAAGAAAGAAAAAAGCTTTTCACTGAGTGAGTTTCCATTTATAAATTCCGCAAGTTAGAACAGTATCTTTGAAAACTAAATAATGCATTTTATAGAGGACTTCAAAACCTCTCTGCAACAGTTTTTTTCCTGAATATATTAGGCTTAAGAAAAAATTGAGTTTATTTATTGTTAGCGACATGAGTCAGTGCAAATGTAGAAATGAAAAACCTTGATAATCACGCGATAATAGCAAAACAAAAGTCTCGTTCTTGTACAAAAGTAGATCTCTAGAGAACTGTTTTTTTGGAGCTCAACTTGCTGAAAATCTTATCGTTGAATATGTGAACTTTTCTGTCATAAGGTTAGCGAATTATCACTTTGTTACAGTTCAATTAGATGTAAGTTGAAGAAGTCAATATTTTTACATATACTTACGGAAAAAGAGCTTGCTCAAAAACAAAATAATCCGTATAAACAATTAGAATTCAATCGAAGATTGTCCGATCCTGTTTTTGTTGATTTTCCCTATAGATGCACTTTCTCATAAAAATTCATTTTCCAGAGATTCTAAAGAAATATTTCTACTATTTAGAATTAATTTTAAACTTCTTATACGTTTATAAGAGTAGCTTTTCGTACTTCGTCACGTCGCTAATAAAAAGTAAATCGTTTTCTTTTTTTTTTGAAAAAATCTAGGCATGCACTTGAGACAGAGAATTAGTAGCTTCAAGAATTATCTAAAGAATGTTGCTTCAATTTCAAGTTTTCTTTTAACCTAAAACATTAATTATTGCAAATTGACCTATTTTTTTTTATGTTGATTTTTTACTGATAACTTCTTTGAATAAAAATCTCTAGTACTAATATTGTCTGATTATCTAGAGTAACTTAACATACTGTAATATATAAAAATTAGCTCTAGGAAAGTTTATTATCTTGAGATATACGCCTTTTAATTTTGTGAAATCATGTCACTAACCTATGATTTATTATGGTTTTTCTCTCTCTTGATTAGACTCTAAATATATCTTTTATTTTTTTATCTTTTATATTGATAACATCAGGACTGAAATTAACCTTATGCATATCTTCATCTTCTATTAATATCCATTACATATTTAAATAAGAACATTCAATCCTGTTTTTTTTTGTCTCGCAATAAATATTTCGTTCGATTTCATTGTCGAATTCCGTTGTTGTTTTGTTTTTTTTTCACATAGTATAGTATATATTGTAAAAAGGGGAGAAAAAAAAGACAAGAAACGAAAAAAGTAAGTAGAAGAGTAAAGGATATTAAACACAACAATGAATGAAATGACAACATCTTGACGAACAAACAGAAGAAATGAGTGAACGTAAAATAACAGCACTCACAAACATCTCTATATGACAATGACAAGATACAATTTCTGAGACCAAAAGAAAAGAAAAACAGAAAAGAAAACATTGTTATCTGTCAAACGTCATTCGTACAACCGTAGGATATTTGTATTTCTGTTTCTTATTTATATACACTAATTTTATTTTTAAAAAAAAATAATAATAAAGCGACTATCTAGATGAATTTGTATTATACGATGTTATTGGCGTATATTGTTGTTGAAGAAATTTTGATGCAAGTAAATCTGGATGTTGTTTTACAACAGGACCTATTTAAAAAAAAAAACAAGCAAAACAAAAGTAGTAAAACAACTGAAAAAAAAACAAAATTTTTTTTTTTTGTTTTCATTATTTTTACCATCTAATTTATCATAATCAATTCGCATACTTTTATGTGTTTTACGCCAAAGTTGTACATCAAATACACAATAAACACCTGTTTCATATGTATCATATTTTTGATCAGGCATTATATTTTTTATACGTGTTAACCATATACGTTCATCTTTATGATAACGCCAATCACGTTTATATAATTCATTTGCAGCTGATAATTGCACATAATCATTACCAAATAAATAAAATAAAAAAAATAATGTATCTTCATTTAATGTTGAAAAATTCACTTGTGGTAATTTTTCACGTATTTGTATTCCCATTTGATATTCCATTGGTACTTGATAATCAATTTCATATGCTCGTGCTTGATTATCAGAAAATGGAGAAATAAATGATGGATATAAATCATTCGTACTTTCCATACCTAGAAAAAAAGAAAAATATTTTTATTTAAATTTGTAATTTATTTTTTTTTTCTATGCTTAATAACTGTTAAAATTTTTTCTCTAAGTTCTATTATTCATTTTATCTCAAATAATAAATTTCTATAGAGATGAGTTTCATACATTATTAGACAAACTCTATTGAAATGAAAGAATGTCTAGATAAGTGAATTTTTCAATACAAAATATCGTATTCGTTTTTAAATTTAAATATTTCCCCCAACAAAACAAAAAACTTTCAATGAGACTATCAGACTTTATACTCTTTTGTTTTTGAATAATGTGTAAGATTCATCTAAAAAGGAATTTTTAATCACTTTGTAAAGTTCTTAAGTAAAATTAATATTAATCATAACCAAAAAATTAGATTTTCATTATATATCTGAATTTTTTTTGCTTTTGTAAACAAACATCAAAGATGATTTCTTAAATATTGTTCCTTTTTTTTGTTTTCTGAAAATGTTAGTTTCAACCTACGAATCATATTCTTCATTTCTATTATATATTCAATATCAGAATATTAAACTTTACAAATCAACCTACATTTGCATATAACTCTATATGGGTTTTTTTTTCAATAAGAAAGAAACATAAAAGTATAAATTTTCATACTAAGTCCAAGTGTTGTTAAATCAAAATTAAGTAACATTGATGAATCTGGATTTTTCTCAGCTTGTTGAATCATTTGTAAAAGACCAACAAGACCATATTGATCTGTTATAGTTGATGATGGTAAACCATTTGTAGAATTATTTGATAATGTTGTTGATTTATTATTAACAGGTACTTGATATCGACTTATTAATGTACTTAATGCATCAATAGATGATTTAAATGATACAGGTGATTGTGATTGTGAATGTTGTGTTTGTGTTGAATTATATCCATTTGTTATTGTTGATGAAATTTGATTTTGATGATGTGATGGAATATTTAATGTTGATGATGATGATGATGTTGTTTCATGAAATGTATTTCGATGTGGTAATGGTGGAAAATCTTCTTGTTGTAATTCAAACTTAGAAGCAAAAAAATAAAATAAAATTTAAATATAAGATTTTTTATTTGTTTTACATTTTTTTCAATTTGTGTTTGAGAAGATGATGATCCAAGAATATTATCGAAATGTGATGATGTTGTTTGTTGAGTATTAAGAAAATTTGGTTGTTTTAACAATAATTGTTGTGATAATGTTGATGATGATGATGATGGTTGTCCAATAGTTGTCCATTGTTTTCCACCACCGATAGATCCAAGTAGGGATGTTGAATTTGATGGCATTGGTGTTGGTACTGTTGAAACTCCACCATTAGTGTTTACATTAAAAAAACATGATGGTGTAGATGATGATGATGTTGTTGATGAATTGACAGTTGATGCCAAATGTAAATAAGACATAATGTTAAGAAAAACAAAAAAAAAAGAATAAAAAATCGAAGAAATTTTTTATTGTCTATAAAAAAATAAAAATATATATATGTATAAAGACAATCGATGCTAAATATATATTTAGATGATTTAATATGATGAATAAAATAAGAAATGTTTAATAGTGTCGATATTTATTTATATTTTTATCTTCTATTTTAATGAAAAATCTGAAAAAAAGTGATCATTAGCCATGGCAAAAAAAAGGCCCGGCCCGGATGGAGATAAATTGACATTCGAAGAAATGAGTCGCGACAATCGCTTTAGTTTACTGATGTTATTAATAGAAATTGAATAGATGAATTTTTGTAAAGAAATTTATAATTCATATCAAAGAATAGTATATTTTTCGAATAAAAAAAACAACATAAAAATAGAAAGAAAGACATGTGGCGACGTATTTATTCTGATTTGTTAGAATAATAAAACCATTCACATGAGTTTATTTTCGTGATTCGCAAAAGAAACGAATTAGATTTAATGAAGAATTTTTGATTTCGAGTTTCTGAATGAAATATTACACCAGGCATAAAAATAATGATATAATATTCTAATAAAAAAAAACTAACTTTCAAAAGTAGCATCATGTAATAAAGAAAATGAAAACGTAAACCTACGTATTTTTTTTTTATTATAGATTGAATGTATTCAAAAATTCTATCAATACTTTTTTTCTTTTTTCTTCTAATTAATCTAACAATATATGCTGACCAAAGTGTATCAGTAATCGCTTTTGAACCATCATATATTAGTATTATAGTCGGTGAAAATCGTTCAGTTACTGTTCGTCTTCTTATTCCAGACATAATTCCACCTGATGTTTTTATTGAATTTCTTTATAATGATAAACCTAAAGATACACAAGGTTATATTGATATTTTACCAAATATAACATTTACTCAACAAACTGGTATTGATCAAAGTCGAGTAATTCTAATAGATGGTCGTCATCATGGACATCTTGTTGTAACAGCTCAATCACCACAAGTAAATATATCATCAACATATGATTTTCTTCTTATTGATATAGCACGTAGTAAAACATTAAATATTTTAATACAAATTGTTGGTTGGATTTATTTTATTGCATGGTCAATATCATTTTATCCTCAAATAATATTAAATTTTCGTCGTCAAAGTGTTGTTGGACTTAATTTTGATTTTTTAGCATTAAATATTCTTGGTCATACATGTTATTCAATATTTAATATATGTTTATATACATCAGATGATGTTCAACAACAATATTATGCTAAACATCCACATGGAGTTTTACCTGTATTACTTAATGATGTAAGAAATATAGAATTATTATTATACGAGTATTTTTAATATGAATATACAGTATTGTTGTTGTAAATACTGAATAATGAGTCATCGAAGCAGCATCTATTGAGATAATGATTACACAAACATTCATGCTCACTGTAATATTGAAACATTAACTCTATCAAAATACTCTCTGTTGTGAAACATGATCTATAAAGAATATTGAAGTACAGAGATAGAAATTCCGCACTCATCCTTCTCCTCCCTACGGACCGTATATCGATAACGTCTGGTTATTATATATGAACTACGTTGTTATTTATATTTGTGGAGACTTAAGTAAAGTAATGAGAAAGAAATATGTCCCAAAATAGACAGAATAAAACAATCTTTTTATGATTAGTAATATCAGGCTACATCGTATTTTACATTTTAATCCAATAGGGATTGTGATGAGCACTTTTATTCTTACCAATCTTACTAGAATATTTTGAGAAAAATGAAAACGATGAATACAAGGAGTGTTCCAAAGGTTTTGAACCGATTTTAAAATTCATCGTTCTCACATTTAATAACAGTAAACTCTTTGAAACTTTAGTGGATTACTGTACATACTTAGTATTACATAAATACAAAGTTCAACTCTTTCGCGCCGGGGTTTTTTCAGTAAAAAATGAGTTCGTATCCAATGGACAATTAGTTTTACCACAGTGTGTAAAAAGCTCGAGCGTCTGGAAAGAAAAGTAGCTTTCTGAATCGCTGGAAATTCTGTAAGTCAATGATCTCTACCTTTTATAATATAATTTTTATATATAATTTTTATTAGAAGTATTTCAATGTATGATAGGTTTCAAAACATGGTACTACGAATAAACCAACAAATGCAATATCATGCATGTAAACAGCACAAAAGAAAATGTGAATAGAATACGCATGTGTGAGAGTGCTATACTATGATACTGACGGATGGCAGAACAGGAGGCAAAACGCTCAAGTACAAGTCCCACAGATTGAACAAACTACTTCTTTCAATTTTTTAAGACAGACGAAACGAAGCATTAAAAGCTTCGCATTAGAAATGCATATTTACTATAAAATTATCATCCCCATTGGTCTTTCTATCCTTGTAATAGATAGAACTCCTCAAATACTTGTATCAAATTGTACTTGAAGTCGTATTACTATGGGCATATAATGAAAAACCCAGGCGTTCCATATATGGGACACCCGACGCGAAATGGTTAAAGTTTATACTTTTTTACAATCGATGAAAATCTGAAGCAATACTATCATGAGCTAGTTTCTCGATTTTTTTCTATCATCTTATTTATTAAAAAAAAAAAAACGATTTCTCGAAATAGAAAGAAACTTACATGAAGTTATCAATGTTCATGTATTTATTTATAATCTTGATGATAGTTGATCTGTTATGATTGAATGACAAATTACATTGGCAGAAATACAACAATTTGAGATAATTCAAACATGAGATTAAAAACGAATGGAACATATTTAATGTTTCTTTATGTCATCAAATAATCGATAAAATACTAACACAATTAAAATTCATTAAGATAATAAGAAAAATAGTTCATCATATTCTTATCTATAGTAAAAAGTACAGATCTCAAATTATACTATGTATGTACAATAATCTATAAAAATTTCAAAGATTTTTGATAGACTACTTATATTTTCTTTTGATTTTTTTGTACATTTTTATTTTTTCGAGATTTTAAAAGTTCAAATGAAAAATTCTAGGTTTTATTCAGTGTTCATGCTGTTTTTGCATGTTTAATAACTGTTGGTCAATGTGTATTTTTTGAACGTGGTAAACAACGTATATCATATATTGCACGTATTATTGGTAGTATATTAATTATTTTTTTATTTATATCAACAATAATTGCATTTACAAATCATTTATCAACATTAAATTTACTTTATTTTTATTCTTATGTTAAATTAGCTATAACAATGATAAAATATGTTCCACAAGCATGGATGAATTATAAACGAAAATCTACAGAAGGTTGGTCAATTGGAAATATTTTACTTGATTTTACTGGTGGTATATTAAGTGTATTACAAATGTTTTTTCTTGCAACAAATTATAATGATTGGTCATCTATATTTGGTTCACCAACGAAATTTGCATTGGGATTATTTTCTGTTTTATTTGATTTAGTTTTTATTGTTCAACATTATATACTTTATCGAAATAATGAATTAACTACAATACAAACTAATTTTTCAACGAATAGTGACGATGAAAATACATCTATTTTGCCTGAACAAGCTTGATTGAAAAAAAAAGAACGTTTTTTTTTTTTTGTTATTATTATTTTTCTATTATTATCTTGATGCCTTTGTTTATTCTTGTCATTTATGCTCAAGAATAAAATAAATAATCCTGTATAAAAATTTATTTTTATGTTCTCGTTTTCGTATCTAAAATATTTTACAGATTTAATAGAATATAGAATAAAAATTGATTCGAAATTTGTCTTATGATTAGAAGCACATCAATGATTGTTTTATTTGATTAGTTCTAGCATGATAACGATAATAGCAATTATGTAAATGTAGAGAACGAAAAGAATAAATTACATGAAATTTATTATTCACTGTAAATGACATGAAAATAAAATAGATTATAAATAGTTATTTTTTTTTTCTTTTCATTCGAAATAGACATATTCTTTTAATAATATTATGAAAACAAGACAAAATTGTTCGAATCAAATGAAATCTAGTAAATTCAAACTTTAGATAATAGAAAAACTGTTAGTAATTCATGTTGCATGTTTATTCGTACTATCACCAGTTACAGAACAACTATCAATGTATCGACGACTTTTGTCTAGTTTGAGTCATTTGGGAAGGCTATGACTAGTACAAACATGTTGTCAGACTCAATATAATCATGAAAGAAAAATTTATGGAAAAACGATTATAATGACAATCGTATCTTAACAATGATGCATTATAAGCAGACACTCGTACAAATCTTGTTATAGGCAACAGATGGAATTTAAAATTCACCATTAGTCGATGTACGTCTATTAAAATTTAGAATTATTGATATATTCATTTAATCAGTAATCTAATGATTATTTTAATTTTGAAGTAAGGCTTTCGATTCTATCTGTCTTCTTTTCATACTTTGCATTAATATCGTAAAGAACATCGATATTTTTTCTCTGCTTGTCAGCTAATACATCGATTCTTCAATTTTATTAAATAGACCTATGCAACGCTTATTTCCAAATCTGACTAATGTCAAACATAAGGAACATTACTAAAGCCTTGTTGACTAAATAGAAACTTATTGTATTATGTTTTATGCTTTAATAATTTGAAAATTAAGTTTAGAACTCGCATTTGAATAATTTAAAAGCAGATGTACAGTATCCTCGTTCTGACCTTCTCAGGCGTACAGAATAGTCCATATGCGATCATACATGAATGACATATGATATCATTATGACACTATATATCATCATTTACGCTATGATGACACATCAATTATGATATAGCCATGAATTTATTAATTGACTTCTTTGTTTGGTATGTAACTGAAGGTATATAGATTTCGTTTTCGAACTCTCATAATATACTCTTAGATCGCACAATATGAAATGCCAAATTTCACTTCCGTTGATAGTGCCTCGATTACTAAGTTAACGAAAATCATACATAGTTTTTTTAAATAAGTATAACTGTGTTATTTATCCGTTAAGTAAAAAAGTTTTATTCTAAGCTCATATCGAAGCATACAGTAGACAAACGACTATATATGCTATTGTAGGATCTCAGATTGTGTTCTAAATTTAAAGATAATTCCACTATCTGCCTTTATTTTTAACTTTTCATAAATATTCTATAAATTAAGTTTGTTTTTTTTTTGTTCTATTGACTTGACTAGTAATCTTTCCGATTCGTCATAGATTCAATCACATGACAATCGAATAATTTTCTAAAGAAAAAAAAAACTTTCTTTTTTTGTATAATGATCATCGCTTTACTATCCTACATTTATTCTTAGTTGTTAAATTTCTTTTTTTTTTGTTGTTGTTGTTGTTTTAAATAAAGATAACAAGGTACAACTTTAGCGAATATTACAAAAGAAACGTCAAGACAAAGAACATTCAGCTAATCAACAAGAATTTTGTCTATAATTATTTTACTGTCACTGTACACAAAACACATTCATACAAAATTTAGTCACGCTTCAAGCATTGCCATTTGTCGTGTTAACAAGTTTAGACAAGAAACAAAAAAATAAACAAATAAACAAAAGAAAACAACTGTTCAGAATGTGCATGTGTGATGATAAGAGACAGAGAAAGACAACAGGGGAATGTATACATGTACGTTTTGTTTTGTTTTTTTACCATTCAATTAACGCACAAGTAAAAAGAAAGAAAGAAATTGTTTATTTTTTTTTCTTTGTCATGGAATCTACTATTGATCAAGATAAAGAACATATTCGTGGTTCACGTCTATTTCGTGTTTTAGTTTGATGAATATTTTGACCACTTATTGTTTGACTACAATTACAATTTAATGTCGAATGACCATTTTGTTCTTGCTGCTGTTGTTGTTGTTCTTCATGTCGATTATCATGTGATGATATTATATTCAATATAGAACGATCAGATATTTTCATTTGTTCATCTTCATTATTAGTATTAGTATTATTTTCAGATATAATTGTTGGTTGATGTAATTCATTTAAATAATCATGCATTGTAAATGTTTGAAAACGATTTAATGCTAAACTAGGAAATGGTAAAAATTCAAATGTACGTGGTGGTCGTCGTCGAAACCAATCATGTTGTTTTATTTGTTCTAATGTAAAACGTAAACGATTATCAATATGTAATAAACCATTAATAAGTGCTGCTAAATGTGGTTCAATTTCATTTGGTATTGTATAAACACCTTTACCAATTGTTTGAAATAATAAATAAATATTATCAGCTTCAAATGGTAAACGTCCTGTAACAAGATTATATAATGTTACACCACATGACCATATATCAATTGAAAATCCATTATATTTATCTTCACCATTAGCAATTTCCGGACATTGAAATGCAGGTGTACCTAAATATGTTTAATTTCAGATCAAATAAATGCTACAAAAAAAAAAACAAATAAACTATTATTAAAATGTTTATTGATTATGTGATACCTCATTGATAAAGATTTAAAATAGAAGAATCAATCGTAGGAAAGATTTGTGTTTTATTGCCATAATTTCTAACGAGGAAACTTTTCCAAGTGTTAATCATCGATCGAGCTCATATTTTGTTCATGAGTATCACTCGATGAGACTAGCAGAAGCCCGAAAAGATTCATCTCCATACACTGTTCTTCCGGAGTTACGACCGTTTTACTGATTTTTCGACCTCTGGCAATGGTATTTATAGGGAAGCCTAACAATGGAATTTTGTCCATAAACAAATCTCATGGTCACTAGAGTGTTCTATAAGTTTCAGTTAAAATGAACGTTTCTTTCTCGAGATATTGAGTTTCCAAGAAGCTCGATTTTTTGACCTTTGCCTTTGGGATATGATCGTTCCTTGAAAATTCAATATCTTGAGAAAGAAACGTTTATTTTAGCTGAAACTTTTAGAATATTCTAGTGATCATGAGACCTGTTTATAGACAAAATTCCATTGTTGAGCTTTCCTATAAATACTATTGCCAGAGGTCAAAAAAAACCAGTAAAACGATCATAACTCCGAAAGGACAGCGTATGGGAACGAATGTCTTCCGGATTTCTGCTAGTCTCATCGAGTCTTACTTATGGGCAAAATATGGGCTCGATCAGCGGTAAACACTTGGAGAGGTTCCCTCATAACTGAATTTTTATATTTAGAAATCGTTCGGTATTAAACTTATTAAGTAATAATAATAGTAACTTTCATTTTATATAAAAATAAGTTTAGAATATTTCATTGAATTTCTATCAGAATTACATTCGAAATTATCTTGAGATTTGTAGAAAAAAAAAAAGTTAATTATTACTCACATTTCGACTACAACTTACACAAATTTAATTAGATCTCAATCTTCGGATGTCTACAACAAAAAAATAACCTACTAAGATTGCTATCTTTTTGTTTTTATTATAATAATATCTACCATAGTAGAAACAACTCACGATCATAGTTTGAAAAAAAGAATACAGAACAAAAATAATTCTACATATTTATTCATAAACGACGCACATACTATGAATATCTATTCTTCATATATCAATCTAGAAATGAATTAAAATTTCGAAGAATAATCTATTAAGTTTATTCTCAAAAAACTAATTTATTTTCATAATAAAATTATATACCTTGACTTCGTTTAGTTGTATCATCAATACTAAACCTAAACATTTAAGAAAACCAAAAAAGAAAAAAGAAAAGGATGTCGAAATCATTTTTGTTTTCAAAACTTACATATCAAGTTGTTCAGCTGTTCCAAAATCAGTAATTTTTAATTGATGATCAACAGTTATCAATAGATTACCTGGTCTAAATAAAAAACAAAAAAAATATATGTCATTTAAATTCTTGACAAAATAGAACTTTAGTCTATTCAATCAAGTACATAATAGAAATGTAAATCATTTGTTTTTACTGTTTAGCTATAATTTCTTTAGTTTTATTCTACACGTTTTCTATTAACAAAACTGAATAAAATGATTTCACAAATCGAAAAATTTGTATACTTCAATATCATTCTGTTGAACTTCTTACTGTAATTGAATAATAATATCACAATCTCAAAATTATTCCTATCCTATCTTGTTGAATAAAAGAGATAGAAAAATTTTTCTCAGTCAGAGTATAGAATACAAAGAAAAACACTTACTCTACACATCTCTATTCGATATTTTCTCAAACTAAACTATCATAATAAGTGCTAATTAACGTATCTATATTAAGACGTACGAGTTTCTGATGACAGATAAATGTATGAATTGAAAAAAAAAAGCATACAAATAAGTATTTGAGTCGTTGATGTAAGCATAATCAAATTATAACTATAATACGAAAGCAAAAGAAAAAAAAAATATCCGCCTCCTAACTTTTGATTTGCAAAATAAATTAGAAGCCTATATTTTGTCAAGGATTATTCAATATCTTTTTATAACATACTTTATATCATTATGAATAATAAATTTTGAATGAAGATATTCTAAACCATTAATTAATTGTACAAAATAACCATGTGCTTGCCATATAGGAAATGGTTTAATTTGTTGTTTTTGTTCATCTGTATCAAGCATATCTTGTAATGAAACAACACATAAATCAATAAATAAATATAATTTTTGTTTTTCATCATTTCGTAAAAAATCATATAAACGTATTATATTTGGATGATTTAATTTTTTTAATAAACGTATTTCTGTTGCAGCCATTTGTTCACCATGTGGTGTTTTACGTAAACGACGTCGTTGCATTATTTTAACAGCACGTCGACATAAATTACGACGATCTAAACATTCTTTTACTTTAGCATATGAACCTTGTCCAATAACATCACCAAATAGATAAGGACCAATAAATTTTGCACGTTTACGTTTATTATAAAAATTTAATTCATCTTCTGATGAAACACGTTGTATAGGTACTTGTGTTGATAAAGTAAAATCATCTAAAAATGTTGTTGTTCGTTCTTCATCATTTTCATATTCATTAAATTGTATTTTTGATTGTAATGTTTGATGATGATTTTGATAATTATATAATATTGATGGTTGTTGTTGTTGTTGTTGTTGCTCTACCTGAGGATATATTATAGGTATAGATATTTCGTTGTCTTCTTCCTCTTCTTCTTCAAAATAATCACAAATAATATTTTGTGATTCAGATGAATATTGAAAAGTAGTTATGGTTGATGATAAATTATTATCAGCCATTATTAAACATGATATTTTTCTTTTTTATCTGAGCAAATAATATGTTTTGTTTTGAAAAATATGAAATATTAACAAAAATTGTTGTTGATTTATGAGACAATATTCTATAAGGAATATAAAAAAACGAGAATTTTGATTTTGTCTAAAATAGAAATATTTTAAATTTTAATAGATATTAAATATGATCTAGTGATATTTGTTGTTGTTTTTTGTTATATATTTCAAAATGAAATGTTCTTTTTTTGCAAGACAATCTTTTATTGTTGATGGTTGTTGTAGAGAACGAATGAAAAAATCTATCTTCTATTTCGCGATTTATATTATCGATAGATGGCAATGGCATAGTTTAACCACATTCAAGTTAAACCACATAAAATATCAGTAGAAAAATATGGTTTATTACATTTAATTAATTAGAAATCGATTGTGAAAGTTATTCTACAGAGTCAAACGAATACTATGGCACAATAAAAACGTATTCATCATTATTTATAGGTTACAAAAAAGAAAACCACAATCTCGAGGAAAAAATTTTGTCATGCACATTTTATACATTTACAGTAGATATTCAAAATTTGAAATTAATCGTTCGAATGACATGGAATTAAAATATGGTTCATATTCAGTTTTTATGAAATATTTTATTTGCTAGGTTTTTCCTTGTAATTTCTAATCATCAAGTAGTAGTTAACATGCATTCATTCATATGCAATAAGCTTATAACAGATTCATTTCATTATTTTTGTTTTAATCAAATAATACAGATTCACGAATATTATCAATAAATAATACCTATTTAGAATCTGTCAAAACGTTTTTCATGCTCATTATTGATGAGAAATGACTATGTCAAATAAAATTTTTTATTAATGGATAGTCTGTTTCGTACATATACATAAGAAAAACTATTTATTTTTTTAATAGTAGTCACTTATTCACGTGTAAGATAAAAAAAACAACAACACAACCTTTAACATTCGGACATAATTCGTCCAAAGTATAAAGACGTATCAACACACAAAATCATTCATACGTTTCATTTTATTCTTGTTTCTATTTGATAAATAGGTAATATATTGCTATCAAGCCACAAAATGCATGACGCACACAAATACATGCGGCTAGTTAATGTTTAGTATTTTTGTATTTGTATATTTGATTGTCCTTGAAAAATCGAAAGACATTGCCTGACAGTTAGTCACCTTGCTTTTTTTTCTATAGAAATTTTGTGGCCTTCAACGATTTTTTTTTCTCTCGTCTTATTTCTATCATTTCCCATACGTTTCGAATAGCTGTTATTGTATCGTGACCAACCAATAAGCAATAAGAATAACCACAATTGCATTAATATTGTTATTGATATATGTATCTCATTTCAGCTTTTTTTTTTGTTTTGACGGTAACACTCTTTCTCTTATTTTTTTATATTTATTAAGATTAAGTCTTAGTTTAACATAACGACAAATTAGCTTCACAAATCAAACGGAAAATGAGCGGACCATACGAACAACAAGGACTTAGTCAAGCTCCCGGTTACTATCCTGGACAAGTTGCTGGTCAAACACCTACTTTCTATCCTGGACAAGTTGCTGGTCAGGCACCCGGTTACTATCCTGGGCAAGTTGCTGGTCAGGCACCCGGTTACTATCCTGGGCAAGCTGCCGTTCCAAATATAGCTCAACAGACTGCCTTTGGAGCCACAGATGTTTCTCATGGTGAACATGCAAAAAAAAGTGGTTCATCATCATCAAGTGGTTCGTATGTTGCTGAAAATAAAGGCCATATTAGTTACGGTGGCGCTGGAGTAGCTCCTGTAGGACCTCCTGGAGTAACTGCAACAACCTATCATGGAGGATATGTTGGTGGTGGATCGTATGAAACAGCTTATGGTGGTGCACGACGTCACGGACGCTATCGACGACAAGTTATTCAATTGCCTGATCCAATTCATGGATCTGTGCGACAAGTGCGACATCGTTTACTAACCCCAGAACCTGACACACTTGAACGAGTGTAAGTATAAAACCATAGAATTTTAACTCTATTTTCATGTCAATTAATTTAAATTTAGTTATATTCAACGTACAGGTCCTGAGATTATAGAAGAAATTACAGAAGTTCCGACAACACCACCACCTCGCATACAAGAACGAACTGTTGTCGAACCAGCTGGACCACCTCAAGTAGTTAGAAAAGTTATTCGTGTACCACCACGAAGCGGTGGTTATGCTTCATATCCCCAATATGAAGGTGCTAGTTTTTACACTGGAGGTCAGGGTATCAGCAATCTCGCGAGCTCAGGAAGTTTTGCTAATTTACAACCTAGTTTTGGTGGCTTTAGCAACTTTGGTAATTTTGGTGGTTTTGGATCTCTTGGAGGTTTTGGATCTCTTGGTGGTTTTGGTTCATTTGGTTCAGGTTTTCAACATCAAAACTTTGGTCTTGGTGGTTTTCAATCTCAAGGATTATTACCAACGGCTGGATTTCCTGGTGCTAACTGCTTTTTTATTTAAAACTTAATCTTGCGAGCATTTCTATCAACAAGCTGTATGTCAACCAAGAGCATTATACATTCGACAACTCGTTTTTCGTTTTTTATTTAGTTCTAGAAAACTTTCTTTCTTTTTTTTTCTTCTTTTCTTTAAAAATTTAATTGCGAAATATTACAAAACAAGGTCAAGAAAAAAAACACAACTTTTTTTATCTAACCCCATATGCTATCCTTGTTTTATTTTCTTCGCATTTATTTTCTTATTCCTATAATGTTCTTCTCATAAATAAATAAAAAAAAAAGCGTAAACACAAATCACCGAATAAAATATGCGATAAATAAGTGTACATTTGACTATCCTATTACTGCATCATGTAACACATCACTGCACACATATGACAAGCAAAAAAGAAAAAACCAATAGCATAAACGAATAAAAAATCTATATGTATCTTTTTTTCTCAAGGAATGATGTACATACGAAATAATACTTATATTATTATTGCTCCCATCATTGTCAACATAATATAATGAATCATTTGGATAAAATATTTTAGTCTAAACTGACAAAATAATTCAGTAATTGGTGTGAAACAAAAAACAAAAATAGCGCAAACATCAATATCAAACACGTCAAGCGTCGTTTTTCTCTATCATATGATAAAACGAATAAACTAATGTACGATATTCATAAGTTTACAAAAAAAATTAATCGCAAGAAATGATATGTTATTAACAGAATAAAATGAAAATAGAATATGCTGCTCAGTAGTCATTATGTATGAAAAATTGACTTTTTTTTTTGAAAAAAGTTAAATAATACTGTTCTACGTATATAATCAGATATGAAAGGTTATTATGAACATAATCGATAATCAATATTTTCTATGATATTTTTCTATTCAAATTGGAATAGATTATCTTCTCTGCTTTCTGTTTTATTAGTTGTCTTTGTTAAGAATGATTTATTTACATGTAGAACAGAGATTAAAACCAAGAAGAAAATCTTGACTTGATTCATATCGAAAAAAAAACGAATTTCTTCATTATTATAAGTAAATGTATTTATATTTCACGTAAAATTTATAGAAGAAATAGTTTCTAAAATTGCATAAATAACGCTACTATAGGTATCATCTACTTAGAAGAAGATGCATATGTGAGGAACATAAGTATACTAACTTTTAATTTCAGTTGAATTCCATCGTATTTCTCAAATTTTATTGCAGTTAGTAATCTTTAAATTTAATTGGATCAATTCTACAACATTTAAATTAGATAATGCAATATTTAGGTTTTTAGTCAAATTTTTCAAAATCAGATTTCATCCCAATTAACATATCAAGATATGTAATAGAGTATGAAATCATCAAATCTACAATCACATATAACTATAATGATGATTATATAATCGAAGAAGCAAATACTTGCACATATCAATAATAGAATTCTGTCAATGTATCTGTCGCATCGAATTTAGCATGTTTATCGAAATTGTTTTTATTAAGTTAAATAATAAATAGATAATGACTTGAATAACATCATTGGAACTAATATTTAAATTTAAATCTTTCACTGAACAAGAAAAAAAAAACGATATTTTTGAGGACCAATGTAACAAAAAGTATAACTTATGCAGACAAGAAAACATAGTCTCTTTGTCTTTCTTTTATCTTTCGCTCCGTTCTAAGACAAAAAGTTTCGTGATATTAAAGAAGATAGGTGTGGGATGTAGCTGAAGAAGAGACCGACATCCATACTCTCACACTCATTTTTCATGTTTGTTTTACATAAGTTATACTTTTTTCAAAACTATTTTTTTTTTTGTTCGGTGAAAAATTAAATCAAAATATTCATTTCAATGATAACATTCAAGTCATCATCTAGTTATTGTTTAACTTGATTAAAACAACTTCGATACGACATACTGACTAAAAAGATGCAAAACATTGCCAGTTCTAAATACTACATAAAACTAGAAAGTCCTACAAATATATGGAAAGACAAGTAGCCATGAAAACAACTGCATAATTAACTATTTTTAAAAACATCGGTAGGAGCTGATTTTAAAAAAAAATAAACTACAGACAATAATTTATCTGGTACCCTTGATACAATTTGCAAAAAGTCAAAATACAAAGGATATGAAACCGACACTAAAGCGAGTTTTATTGTTCATATCTAAGACTTAATGAAAGCATTACTATTGAGTCGAATAGTTCAACTTTATTTTTGATCTCTGATGTAGAACAACTGTTTAATGTTTACAATCAATTTTATCGATCTCTATAAAAAAAATTCTAATAAATTTATTGAAAATATACATTTAGAAATCATTTCAAAAATCCTTTACTCCGTGAAGAATCAGAGTGAATATTTAGAAAAATCAACATTTCATTTTACTGTTTTTACAACTCATGTGATTCAAACTGGACAAAAACCATTCAGTATAATGTATACTATACCGGCGGTAGTGAGTATTTTTTAATTAAAAACTAGACTAAAATTTACTTCAGAAGAAAATATGTACTTAAAAGTTTCTAAAGTTTATGATAAAATCATCCAATATTGATTTATAGCATGTAGTTGAAGAAAAAGAGCAAATATATTTTTTTTGTTGGTTCTCAATCATCTTAAAAATTGATAGGGATAAGTATAAAAAAGATTATATTAAAGTACAAATGAAAAGAACAAAGATATCAACGGAAGAGTAAAATCATTGTTGGTTTATAATTTTCTTCATCATCGAGAATTAAATCTTCAGGTTTTGTATCCTTAGCTAATCAAACAAATTTTATCATTAGATAAAGAAACTGAAAATTTGATATTAGATATAAAATCAATCGACATTTTTAATCACAGGTGACCAATAAAATTAGGTATACCACTAATCCGAGAACTGTTTAGGAATTTCGGTTGTGACCGGATTTGATGATTCACATATCTTAAACAACAATAATCAATAATGGAAAGTACAAAAATAAAATTAGCTTTTTCAGATTCTATATAACACGAAACATAGTGGAGTATAGAGTGTCAAATTTGATCATTCTTAGATTATAAAGCTTCATATGTCGTTCGATGCAGAATTTTAAGCTCAGTTTTTAGTAATTTTCACAAGTTATAAAGTTAAATAATTTTTAAAGTGAGAAGACTGTGGCCACTTAAAAAATTCTAAACATACGGCAAATTTTTATATAATTCAACGTCTTGCAGCAACAATGGATTTTGGACATTTCTATGTTAGATGTGAACCTTGAAGCTATCATTTGTAATAAAATTGACGGTACAATTCAAATTTTTATATAATTTGTGTATAATTCTCCACAACATCTCGCAGCAATACATACCATATTTGCCTTCTATTTGTAGTTTCTATCATTTTGTTTTTCTTCAGAAAGTCTCTTAGTTTTATTCGCATATGAATGTTTATTTAACAAAAGAAAACCCACTTCTATTTAATTAAATTGATTAAATTATCTGTAGAATGATTTTTTTAGCAGATCAGCACAAGAACTTGTCGAATTGATACTGAATTCCATCAAGTTAAGGTTCGAAAATTTGGAATCCAACAAGTTCTGATCAATTCCATTATATAGAAGTTTTCCAAGTCATAAGCCAAGTCAGATTTGATATTGGAATTAAGTCATTGTGGACTCAACTTGCCTAAGCCTAATGAGAATAACCTTTTTTTTTTTATTTTAGATTAGAAGTCACACTTTATCTGTACTTTACTCAATAAAGTTAAATACTTTATCTTACTTAACTTGATAGCATAAAGTAAAGTTAAATACTTTATTTTACTTTACTTTTTCAAAGTAAAATATGGATAAAATGTCACCCTTGATTCTAGATCATCTTATCAATCATATTCAACAGAAACAAAAATTTATTTTATTTTTACTTATCTAAGTTTATTTCAATTGTCAAAATCGATAGTAAAGGAATTAATAAAAGATAAACCTTTGTATAAATGAATATTTCTTCAGTATAGAGAGGAATGGATGAAGAGGTAGAGCTTTCTTCACATCCATCCCCTCCCACTGTTGCCTATTATGCTAATTGACTGCAAAATTTCATATAGAAAGTTATAGGAAATCCTAAAGAATCATCCACGAATCTGATAAGATCTAGAATTTAACTCCTACAAGAGAGTCATACAGTAATATTTTATTAAGATAATGCTAGGTCAAACAATCAGACGGTAAAATCTTTCAAGTTCTTGCTTTTGACTACTAAGTTCCTATATGATCTTGTTACAATCATACAAGGTCTTATATTTGGATTGTTTGATTTGAGTGATAGAAAAAATTGCGAAACTATAATCATTTAATTATCGCATGGTTCGTTAAACATTTATTTGACATTCAATTATATCTAATAGACCCAATTATCGACAAAAAGATGTATTGATTAATTACGATGATATGATTTCTTTTTTTTTGTTTTGTTTTTTGTAGAAATATCTATTATTCTTGATGATATGATACGAAATTGAATAGATGCCGTTATAGTACTATTAAAAAGACTAACGTTCAATTAATATGGCGATACAATGAATACGATGATTCGTCGTATGCTGAACCGAAATAACGAAATAAAACGAAGTAGAAAAAGATTCAATTTTTTTTTTGTTGTTGTTGTTGTTGTTTTCTTCACTATTGTTTTAAAACTTGATTTAGTTTGAAGGACAAACTACAGTCATATTCAAGGATCTTTTCTTTTCTTTTACTCTTCATTTGACAAATCAAATTGTTGTATCTATATATATATATTAAATTTCCTGATATAAAAGAAAGAAAAAAAAAGATAGTTACATTCATACGAAATGAAAAAAAACCCGTATAATAAAACATACATTTCTGTTTTTTTTTCATTCATTCATTTTCTCTGGTTTCTTGTGTCCTTGTCAAATTTGTAGCAATACTCAAGTGTTTTGATTTAAATTTAATTCTCTTTTTTTTTTCGTTCGCTCTCTCTCTCTATCTTTGTGGTTGAATATTCTCAAATAGAATATTTTATAAATTTGTAGATGATTATAACTAAACTAGTCATTCAATCATTTTGTCTCGACTTTCTAATAACGTACAAAGTTTAAATCACCTCATACTGTCTGTCGTGTTTCTTAATTGTCTTCAACAAAAAAAAAAAATTGTTTATTTAACGCGGTTGTAACAACATCGGCGTCTTATTTGTTCTGACTGTCTCACGCTTTGTCCACTGTCTTCGATACTGTGTTTAGCCTTCATCTTGACCGATATTTTCCTTTCTTTTTCGTTTTGCTGTTTATTTATATTGTTCAACTATTCATAATACGTGTGTACGAGACATCTTCATCAAAGTTAAGACTTTGTTTTTATTATCGTAAGCAGGAAATCAAATAGTGCGTTGTCTTTTGTCTTTGATTTATCGAAAAGGTTCATTTTATTGGTTAGTAATAGCTAGAAAATGATTTATTGGTAGTTGACCACTAAATGTTATGTGATCTATTGTCCATTAATGAGAAAGAATCATGCAGCACTCATTTTCTTTTTCTTTTTCTTTTTTCTTTCTTGTATTAATACTCATTATATCATCCCCGACAGGGATAAACGATATAACTTATATATGTACTACAAGTGAATAAAACAATATTTTATTGATATTCGTTTCTAGATGATTATGTAAGCAAATTTGAAATAAGTAAAAACGATAGAGAATGATAAATCAAAATTGGAGTATCGAACTTTGGGTTTGTATTTATTTATATTCTTTATCATAATTCATCGTTTATTATATTTATTTTCTTTTCAGGATCAATTTGATAATGTATCAAAATATACAGAAAAAAGTCTTCAATTTTGTGAAAAATATGAATCATTTCTTAAAGATCGTTGTACAATAGAAGATGATTATGCAAAAGCATTAAAAAAATTAACGAAAACTTATGCACCAAAATTAAAAGAACAAGAAGAATTTTATAATAAGTAATTTCAAAAAAAAAAAAAAAAAAAAAAATTCAAATATTTATTTTATTTTATAGATATTCATATACTGTTGCTTTTTGTTCAACATTAAAAGAATTACATGATTTAGCATCACAACATGAAATAATTGCTGAAAATTTACGTGAACATGCAATAAAAAAAATTCAAATAACTATTAAAGAATGTCGAGAACAACGTAAAAAATGTTTAGATGAATATAACAAAATAAAACGTCAACTTGATAAACAATATGATTTGTTGACTAAAGTATGTAAAAAAATAAAGAAAACAAGATACAAATTTCAAAAGATTGAATATTCATGATTCTCTAGTTTTGATTAATCGAAAAGATAAGAGTAATTCATTGTACTTGAGAACAGATCGTAGAAAAAAACGATATTGTTTTACTAAAAGAATTCGTTCTTTAATGAAAATTCATCTACAAATGATGAGGAACCATATAATGAAGTAATTGGATACATGAAGAAGAAAATGAACCATCAATAAGATGGATATTTACAGCATTTAACAAAATTGATCGAATTTTTAGAAGTATAAATATATCAAGTGAATCATGAATTACTTGCTTTTTTTTGTAGAATTTGAGATGATCTCTTCTTTTTTTATATAAAGTAAAAATTTGAAACCAGTGTGATATAGATTTTTTACACTCAATCGCTTCAAATACTGGTAGACACTGACTAAGTGTTAATCACGAGGGCTGGTCTATGTCATAACTTGGTCAATATTCTACCAGATGAGTGATCCAAGATACACAGCCGTTAGTAATTTGTTCAGAGTAGAGCGGGTCGGATTAGTCCCGGATCAGAAAACTTTGAACTGAATGAGCTCTACTCTACTAATTTCTCATTCGTTTCTTCATATTCATTTTCTTCTTTTTCTTTAACATAGTTACTGTATTATAGTTTATATCTTATGAATATATCATATTTGAAATATATAAATAACTTTCAATATCACTTTATCTTTCCATGTATAATATCTATCTAAGTAAATCTTTTATCAAATTAAATAAAAAAGAAAATTCTGATTGACATTGTATAACCTTCATTTTTATCTTAAAGTTTTGAAGTATCTTAAGTTACTGCTCGAGATAAGTTTCTAAGTTTTGTCTTCTGTTAACAACTGATATGTAATTTTTCCGTTTGAATATTTTTAGTCATTAAGAAAATATGAAGAAAGTTTTGAATCTGCACGTCGTGCAAAAGAAAGTTATGAAAAAGCTCATGAAGATCTTGATTTATCTCGTGCACAACTAGAAAAAGCACGTGATGTAATGACATTAAAATCTAAAATATGTGATGATGCACATACAAATTATTCATCATATGTATCACAATATAATGATACTCAACGTTTATTTTATGAACAACAATTACCAAGTATTTTAATAGATTTACAACAATTAGATGGAAAACGTTCTGATGAACTTAAACATATTTATTTTCATTTTATTCAATCACATACTGAAGTTTTACCACGTATACAAAGATGTTTAGAGGAAATGTCAAAACAAACGGAACAATTAAATTTATATGCAGATTCACAAGTTGTTATTGATGAATATAAAACGGGTTATACTATACCAAGTGATATAAAAGTGGTAAGAAATTTAAACATATACATATATACTAGGAGTACTTCACAAATTTTTTTGCCAAACCTTTAAAATAATTATCCAAATGATGCTACTACTGTTGTTTTTCAAACTATCATCTCTCATGAATAATGTGCCCTTTGCGCATTCACTTACAGTAGTCCTTTTATAGGACTGTCTTTTGTGAAGACATTTGTAAGTTGTTTTGACATATTTATTACATTACATTGAAGTCATTGAATCCAATTTCATATAGTTCAAGAGCAGAAAGAAGTCATGTAGGTTTAGATCTCGAGAATCTAGTGGATTTAGACATAATATTCTATCGAAAATTTGTTTACGTTCACATCTTTTCGTGATTCAGCCACCAAGGCTAAGTGACTGCATTGCTCGACATATAGGCACAGAATCTGATGTTCGAATCTCGATGCTACCATACATGGAGCCATCCTACATGAGTCACCAACGATTGTTTATCTCGAATCACCCATTCTATAGAATGGTAGCTATGTTTTAACATACATCTACTCTTGTAGTTAGGTATTGCAGATGGGACGCTCAAGTAATTGAGCGTGAAAACTCTGCGTCAGGCTGACTTTAAGCTCAGAGCTACAGCTAGTATTAGTTGTAAGGAAGATATCGAGCTATTGAATCAACCGCAAGATAAATGAAAGGCAGGAATATTCCACTCTTCCGTGACCACATGTTTTCATAATGAAAACTAGAACCTCAAAGACTGATCTTTTCTTTCTTAGTTGATGCAGTTTCAAAGTTTGTGCTAGACAGTTATTGGGAGTCCAACTAGAGTTAGTAAAAAATATGGCGGACTCGTTTGTAACTATGTATTCTATGATATATTGATCATTAACTATGATTCGTTACTAGTGACAATATGGCATTTAATTTGTAGATAAATTCCTTAAATTTTTATAATAAATGATGACTCATTTGAATATGAAATTGTTTCGTGTTATAAATGAGTTGACAGTTCATTCATAAAGCACAAGACTTTATAGAAATCGAAACAGACAAGAATAACTGAAAAAGCTGTAGAAGAAACAATGCTCAGAATGTTATCCTCTAATTCGTATGGTTAAAATAAGAATCATCTTCAAGTGTTGTTTGAACAGCGTTAAAAGTTTTTCCAATCACACCAAATCAAGAACCATTTGAATAAACCGTATCTTCAATACTTAACAGAACTCTGTTGAAATAAATAAAACAAATGGATCAGTTTACGATCTCACACTGTGAAGTCGCCTCACATTCTCAGTAAACGGATACAACTTTTGTCGTAGGTTAAACCGATTGACAGATTATAAACAGTCTACATTCTCAAGATATTGACACTATACTGAGTTTTTCAATAAAAGATTGTGGTTACGGGAAAAATCAACTTGCGAGTTTCTACTTCAAACTTAGCATGAACAAAGTTATCAATGAAATTAGTTTATTATGCTACTAATTGCCCAATGAATTAATCTTGCTGATAAATTCATTCGTACAAAGTTTGAAGTCAAAACTCGAAAGTCGATTTTTCACGTGAAAACTGGTTTTTATTGGAAAACTCTGGTAAAATTTCCGTATCTAAAAAACGAAGGCTCGTAAAACTGAACCATTCCAGACTTTTCTATTATTCCGTAGCACTTAGTTAAATGAGCAGTGTCTCAATCGAAAAGAGATTTAACATTTGGAGACAGTGTCCTATATACATATATTGTTTTTTATTGTACTTTTAGATTGATCTCAGTACAGGTGATCTTCCATCAATATTATATAATGGACATGATCAACAAATTTATAATGAACTTACTCGTTCAAATACAATCAGAAGTACAAATAGTGTTTCTAGTCGTCAAAATGGTATAGCAACTATATATGCACCTAGTAGTTATATTAGTAGAACACAGACATTAATGAGAACGTCAGGAATAAATACAAGAAAAAGTAGTGGTGCAGCTAATACAATAAGAAAAATATTTGGAAGTTCAACCCAAAGAAAAGTAATTAATTTATAGTTTTAATTATATACATATATATATATATTTTTAAATTTTTCGATTATAGATAGAAAAGAATGATTTAAATATCATTTAGATTTTCTTGTTTTATTTTTTTTGATGTTTCTAAAATTGAAAGAGGAAAAAAAATGAGACTACTTGAATATCTAATATTTTGAATTATACCGATGTTTTATAATGTTTATTTGTTGTTTAGCTTTCAAATGCTACTAATAATTGTATGGCAACAATTAATGCACCATTTAGTTCATTACCTCCTGCTCAACGTATTAGAAAACTTCAAGAACAAATTCTTAATTGTAAAAATGAATTAGAAAAAAAACAAAAAGCCAAGTAATATAAATATTTCAAGAAAAAAGAAAAAACGAAACAAATTTTATTTCTATTCATAATAAAATATTTTAGAGAAGGTTTAACAAAAATGAAACTTGTTTTTCAAGAAAATCCAAAATTTGGTGATGAACAAAATGTTAAACAACAAATTATATCTATTGATGAAAATATTGAAAAATTATTAGCTGAAATAAAACGATTTGAAGTAAGATAGGACGAAGGGATGCAAAAAGCTTACAAATCGATTCATTAAGAATTTTCTACATAAAAACCTACTTAATCATAAGTAATTTCTTGTTACAAATCGTTTGATGATGTTTTTAAATGAAATAAAAATATTCGAATCACTATATGACATCCATAAAATTCATAATAAAATGAGTTTTACTTGTTAACTGAAAGGAACCTATGGAACTATACTAGTTTGTGTTAACCGGGATCTAATAATGAACATAGGAAGAGCGCTTAAGGCTGCACAAATCTCTATATACGATCTATGAGAATATCATTTCTCTTTGAGAAATATTCTTAGTCATCGTTCAACGATCGAGTGCGTCAATATGGTTGACGAAGTGATTTTCACCGATAGTGCAATCGATCTGTCTTTCTTAGTTTCACTTTAAGATACTTTCGCCTATTCCAATCCACACAATGTTCAAGTGAACAAAAGAAAAACGACACTTTTTTAATCTATTATGATTAGAGTGAATTGACTGTTAATCACAAAAATGATAGATATTTTTTGTGTAGAAACTCCTAATAGATCGATTTGTGATCTCATAGGCATTCATCTTTTTCATGAAAAATTAAATTAAATTATTTTTTTGCATTTATTATTTCTAGTCTTATATATCCGAAATTGAACGAGCCCGAATATCCATATCATCAGATATTGATATATCTTTACGTTCACATTCTATTTATGATTCTGATCAATCTATAAGTAATCATAATCATAGTACATCATCACAAAATCGAAGGTAAATAGAAAAAAAAAATCAAGTTATTGAAATACTTTTGTGTGTAGTTCACTTTATTTTCATCAACATCATCGTAAATTTATAAATATCAATCGACGTTGGTCGACTACGGTTTGGTTAGAAAAAAAAAATTTTCTTTTTTTTTGCTTTATTATTTCTCGAACACATCTCATCAAATAAAAGCATGTAGAAGAAACAAAAAAAAAATAAAACAAATCACATGCACAAAATTTCTCTTATATGATTTCTTTTCTTTTTAAACTAATTATTTTAAGGTTTATCTTTTCTCTATTTTATTAAATGAAATTATTTGTTTTTAGTTCATCTGAAATTCCTGAACATAATAGAAATGTTATCTATGATCAACCAAATGAATTTCATTGTTTACCATCGATAACATCAATGACAATAAATCAAACAGATACGACAACACTTGATACAAATGGTTCATTTGAAGATGAAGATAATAATGTTGATCAAACTGAAAGTTCATATCATGAACCATTAAATCAAGAAAATTATATTAAAGCATCTGCAATGTATGATTTTAACGGTAAGTGCGAACAAAAATCAATGATTTATTTTTTTGTCTTCGGAAAGATTTTCAATCCTAAAAATGTGAAAGAGAACCAGAGCTATGTGCATTGGATAGACCTTAATCAGCTATGAATATATTTTTCATTGTTTCTATTGAAAGATTAGCAATGTACAGAATCAACTTTTTGTTCGTATTTTGTATCCTGAATGAGAGAAATTTTCCTATCCTTATCCTGTAGGAAAAAGTAACCTTGCAGATCTCTCTACGGAAGGTACGAATATAGTAAAAGAGTGTCTTATATACACCGATAGATTTGATATTCGTATGTCATGATAGGACTAAATCAAGAGATGTGAAACTTTCATAATAAACTATTTTCATTAAAGCCGTTTCTCTTTGTAAAGTTTCAACTTGAAATTTGAAAATCATGTTTTCCAAGTGCTCTTAAGGGCACCACGGTATTGGCTTATAAAACGTTCTAAAAATGTAATATCTTCTCAATAATAAGTTAAGAAGTCGAAATTTGCTTAAGATATCCATAGTTCACTGGGGTCTCTACGATTCACATAGTTCTGAATTAAAAATAATTTATCAACTGGGATCAATTTTGTATCTATTCTACAAAAACTACAGACAAACAAACTCATTCTATATCTAAAACTTCAATATTTTTTCGAAACAAAAACTGATGCCAAGAAAATAATACATAGAATTTATTTTGTAAGAATAGATTTTATATCCTCTGGATCTTTTCCTAATATTCCAAAACTAAACACGAGCCAACGAGAATTGAAACCAAAACTAAACTGATTGAATCATGCCATTGCGTAATTACAACTGAAGAAAGAGAATATTACCGATTGAAATAATTGTAAAATGTTTGAACAGAATATTAATCTTACATTGTATGCTAACAAAAACTCTATGAATTTCTTTTGATTGGTACTAATAAAAATGTTATTTAAGAGAAAAAGAACGCTCAAAGATCTTAAAACATCAATAATAGATAATCAATTCTTTGAGAATTATATCCATGAGAAATTTATTTATTCGTATTAAGGTCATGGTATCAATGGTTGTGAGTATATAAATGCTGCATCAATATCTGTTGGTGAAAATGTTGAAATATTAGAAGATGATCATGGTGATGGTTGGACACGTATAAAAAAATCTGATGGTTCAGCTGGTTTTGTTCCATCATCATATATTCGTATTGATTCTCAAATACTTTCAACATCACCCACTCAAATAGAATCCGGCCGTTTCTAAATATTGATATTTATTTCTGGTTGTTTTTTTTCTTTTATATTTGTCGTTTTTACACACATATTCTTCACAATTTATGCCAATCGATTAAGACAAAAAGAAAAAACTTAATAGATATAAATGATGTATGTGTGCTCATTGCCTGTTTTACTAGTCAATTATGAAAAGACAAAGAAAAATAATTTTTTTTTTTATTAAACAGGCTGTCAGATAAAATGAATGAACTATTGCATTTTGCTTTTTCGTTGCCTTCTTCTTCTTGAACACGTTTATTGATATTTATATATATTATATCTTTTTTCTTTTGTTTTTTTTTGCCTACCTAAAATGAACAGTAAAATGAATCAGGAATAAATATAGTGTTTTTTTTTGTGAGTGTGTTTGTAACATCAGATAAGTATTAGATTTAAAAAGAAAAAAAAACTTTTTTTTTTTGTTTGCCTTTTTCTGTCGATCATTTCTCTTGAATAAAAATAATAAATAACAAACTTTTTTCAGATTTTCTTTTTTATTATGTTTAATTTCGATTCAACTACAATCAATAATACGAGTCTTTTCGGACAATCAACACCTGTAAATTTAGATCGAACAGAAAATAGTTTTTTATTTGGTAATACAAAGACAACACCACTTTCAACACCATTTTTATCATCGAATTTACGTGGTAAAAAAGAAACAAGAATAAATTCTAATACAAACATGCAACTTTATATACTAAATCATTTGATTTCGAAGTTTTCTTTTACGTATTCTAAACGATTTCTTTTTCTCAATAACAGATGTACAAAGCTGACCGATATCTACAATTTGAAAGACTTAAATTAGAGATACAACAGGGATTGGCTAGTGCCACCGTATAGTATCGCACTGGTCTAGAGACGTACATATGAATTTCCAGAATTTCGTCACTTGTATTGTGAATTAGATATAGACCACCTTGATGACTGTAAGCCACAATATAGATATTCTCACAATATTAACTTTAACCCTCGCATGTATCCTATATTAATATTGTTTCATAACAGCTTGCGTAAATTCAACCTACTTTCGCCCTTGGCAATTGGTCCTATAGATGAATCTCCTGATACTTGCACAGTTAGGATAATGATAAAGGCATGATCTCACGACGAAACCATATGAACTGATACCCACTGTTTGAGCTTAGAAAAGCGTTTTACCAAGACTACCGAACATACTTACAGAAGTCAAATGAGGATTGTTCTATTGAATTTTTGATACGGTTTTACATATATACCGGAAAATCAAAAAAAAATAGAATTTCGATATGAAATTTATACCATCAGTGCATCGACTATACTGTAAAATATTTTGAAAATTAAATATAAAAAAGATATTTTTTTCATTGGATCCATGTTTACTGAAACATTGACACGCCCATACGGTATGGATATGTTAGGTAAACCAGCAACAATGAGCGCCATTATATCTCTTGTAGAATTTGTCCGTCAGCAAAATATGTATTTAATAATCAGAGGTGTCTCGAGCGGCGAAACCTGATCAATCTTGAAAAGTTTTCGTTTTACTCCAGCGTCTTATTGTTGTTTCTTACTCATCAGTTCCTGATAAAACCCACTAAATTTGATTGCAGAAACATATTTGTTTTTTTGTTTTTAGGAACATCTACTACTAATAAGCTATCACCACTTGAGACTACTATTTTTCACAAATCTAGATCAGCTGTTGGACTGGATAAAGCTAATAAAAATACAATACCAACAACAAATCATATAAAAACATCTAATGTATAAAAATGAAAAGCCAAAAAAAACCAAAGCTCAAAGAAATACATCAAAACGAATTTTTTTTTGTTTTTACATTTAGGGTTTTAATTCATATATTAATAAAGATAATCAAAAATGTTCATCTTCATCTACAATTTCAACAACAATAACAAAATCATTAAGATCAAATTCATTTTTATTTGATAATAAATCATCTACAAAAACACCTATAGTATTAAATAATATCATTTTTTTTTTCTTCAATTAATTTTATTTTCATTATCTAGACATTCTCATTTGAAAATAATCAACTTTCAACATCAACTTCTACACTTGGTAAATTCTCATTGTGACGTATGTTGTTTCTTGTATGATTCATTCTTATACAGGTAACTCATTATCATTCTTTCCAACCACGACAACAGCAACAAGCATACCTTTCGATTTTTCATTATCGAAACCAGTAATTACATCATCAAGTAATAGTCCTCGTACGTTATTACACAATTCAATACTATTATATAAAGAAAAAAAATTTTCATTTACTTCCTTTTTCTTTTTTTTTCATTTAACAGCTATTTTATTTTCAACAATGAATCAATCAACAACATCATCCATTGATTTACAATCATTTCGTACAATGCTCAATACACGACCATTTAATAATGAATCGACTTTTCTTGCAAGAAATAATAAAGTAAGTCACAGAAATTCAATCATAGGAAATTATTTAAGTTTTTAAAAAAAAAATCAAATAATAATTAGAATTATTCAGAAAAAAAAACGAAACGATCTTTTCTAAGAATATAATTTCATAGATAAACTTTTGCTTATATGATTTCTTCTGTTATAATAAATATTCTATTCTCTAATAATAATAATAATAGACAGACCATAGCATATGTAAAAACAGCTGCATAGATATGAATGTCACTCGACAAGATTGTTATCAATTATCTAGTTTACCATCAAATTGCAAATCTGTTTTCTTTTTGTAACGGAAGAAAGAAAAAGTTCTCTAACCTAAATATTAATTGATTATCTAATTTCTATCATTTTATCAGATAGATTGATACATAATTCGTATTTTTTTTTCTATTCTTTTTTAGACAAATATTAATCTTGATGAAACTCGTCTTGGTTCTGCATTTGATTCATCAAATATTCGTCCAAAATCTAATCTATTTTCATCAGTTCTTACTAAACCAACTGTTCTATCATCAATTAATCCTTTATCAATACATTCAAATATATTATCAAGTAATTTTTCATCATCAAAATCAAATAAACGAAAATTAGTTGATGATAATAATGATGATGACAATAATAATCAATTAACTATGGATGATGGTCTATGTTCAAATAATCAAATTTTTAAAATAAATATAAAACGTCCACGTACACTTGATATGAATAAAATTCGTTCAATTGTTCTTGGAAATAATGAATCAAATAATGAAATAATTTTTAATAAATCATCATCATTAATATCAGATAATTTTCTTGGACAGAAAAAATTTTCTACATATGATGAATATATATTATCAAAAACTCATGATCCACAATCATTTCATTTACCAAAATTAACACATGATGATTATTATACTAAACCAACTATTGAAGAATTACGTTTATATTTTAATGAACATGATCAATGTTTTGTTAAACAATTTACTATTGGTCGAAAACATTATGGATCTGTTACATTTCAAGGTTTACATATGAATTTAGCTGGACTTGATCTTAATCGAATAGGTAAGACAAATTGAAAAGAAAGAATTTATAAGCGCAATCTCTGTCGGTTTAAAATGTAGAATATAATGTAGCTGTTCTTATTAATGGCAAGGCTATTATTGTATTTCTTCTATTTCGGAGCATATGTCGTCATCATCCTTTTACTTAACCTTTGATTGTATACCAACGTCTGTGACGGAATGCGAGGGAGTCTTGTTAAGGTTTCTATCACGAACAGTAATGGTATTCGGCTAGTGTTGGTCATGCTCAGTGCGAAACAGGGATCCAAATTTTTGTTTCCTATAGTTCAATTACATATAGACAGGATGGGCTCGGTTCTGCAAGAACTGAGAATAACACTTATATCTTTTATGATCGTACAAAACATACGTCACATATCATATTGTCACGATTTATGTATTCTAAAATTTTATACGAAAACTATCGAGTCAATATTTGTTTTTACAATTTCAATAGTGAAATTAATTCCCTTTTTTTTTTCTTCGTAAATAACCGAGTTGCCAAACACATAGACGTTTAGAATAGATATAGTATTAATGAATTAAAAGAAAAAAAATAATGAATCCTCAAGAGAGAAGATATTAGAAATCATGCAAGATGTCTTAAGTTCATTAATACAGCTAGAAAATGATATTGCATATTTTTATTAATATATGTATTATTAAACACGAAGTCCCAGAATCAAACATTCTAATGGCTGAAATTATAAAAGATTGACTCTGTTCATCATTAATTTCAACTCTTTTTTTTATTATTGTGTGTCACCAAAGACATTAATTTCTTGGAGAAGCTTTTCCGTTCTATGGAAGTAAACACTAATCTTGTCTTAAGATATAATTAATATTTCATATAATCATGAGAAGATTTTTTTTCAAATTTCTTTTTTTTTTTTAGTTGAAATTGGTCGTGGTCATGTAATAGTTTATCCTAATGAAGAACAAAAACCAGTAGAAGGTGAAGAATTAAATTGTCAAGCAATAATATCATTATTAGGTATTTATCCAATTGATCGTTCAATTTCAAATGGTAATGAAGAAATAACTGATTCAGATCGATTAATTAATATGAATTATGAAAAATATTTAGAACGAATAACAACAAAATTTCATGGAAAATTTATTAATTATGATGTTTATACAGGAACATGGACATTTCAAGTCGAACATTTCTAATTAGTTCATTTGTTTAGAATTTATTTTTCTGCCCGATGAACAAATTTTGTTATTTATATTCTTCCGAAAAAGAAAAAACGAAGAACAGAGAAGGTCTTCCTATTCGATACAAGTAATTTTGTCTATTTATTGATATATATTTTTTTTGTGCTTAGAAAATGTTCAATTTATATAAATTTTTTTTTTTTCTTCTTATGCCAGATATTTTTTTTCTTTTTGTATTATTCTCTTTAATTAAATAAAATATAAAAAAAAAAAAGTGATACATTGATTAAAATTTATCAGAAAAATAAAGCTTTTTTTCTTTTAATAATTTGATTTGAATACAGAAATAATATTCTGTAACAAAAATATTTCAAAAATCGAAAAAGAAAAAATCATTTTTTTCTTTCATTTCTAAACACATACATACATCTAATTTTATCCAATGTAAACCAATATGCTAATATATTAGATTCTAGTCTTTTTTTTTCTTTCTTTTGCCTATATCTTAATTCTTCAATATAGCAATTACAATTTAGAATTTCTTATAACAACATATGATTTTTACAAAAGAGAGATCATAGAAAAAATAAAAATTAACATATGAAACATCTTTATTTTGATAATCAATAGAAAAACGAAATATTTATTTGTATTGATATTAATTCTATGTTCTTATTGAGTGTGAATGTATTGCACTTATATCAATGTATGATGTTCAATTAGATTAATAAATTTAATTGTTGTTTATTTTTTGTTTGTATTTGGATTTTGGTTACTAAGAAAATTAAATATATAAAGAAAAAAAATGAAATGAAAAAGCGACATCTATAAAAAGATTTTATATTGGTTTACATCTTGACAACTAAGTGAATAGGCAATTAGATGCTACTGTTGTTCTATATGATGATGTTTGTAGATACGAATGTGAATTGATTCCTTCTTTTCTATTTTGTTCATGTTTATATTTATATTTTATTATTCTTATTATTATTGATTTTTTTAGAGACATCAATGTAAAAAGATGTCTTTAAATTTAAATCTACAAGAAAATGATCCCTTCTATAAAAAACAACCTATTCGAATACGTAAAAAACGTTTACAAGAATCATCACGTCTTGGACAAAAAAATTTTCATCCTGAACTTGAAGCATTACCATTATTAAAAGGTATTTAGTAGATTAATTTTGTTTTGTTTTTTTGTATAAAGAGATTAACAAAGTTTTAATCTATTAAATAGGATCTATTGAAATAAAAGAAGAAGCTTTTAGAGTTTTGTTATTTATTTTTTTTTTGAATAAATTCTTTATTATTTAGAAACTTCTGCTGATCAACAAGAAAAATTATTTGTTGCTAAATTAAAACAGTGTTGTGTTATATTTGATTTTTCGGATTGTGTTAGTGATCTTAAAAGTAAAGAAATAAAACGTGCATGTCTCAATGAAATTGTTGATTATATAACGGTGACAAGAAATTGTTTAACAGAAAATATTTATCCAGAAGTGATAACAATGGTTTGTTATATATTGAGAAAAAAAAATTTATTATTCGGTTGTTTTATTTTAAAAGGTATCAACGAATTTATTTCGTATTTTACCACCAATTGGTACTGATACAGTATCGGATGAAACAGGTGCTGAAGATGAAGAACCAACATTAGAAGCATCATGGCCACATACACAAATAGTCTATGAATTTTTTTTACGCTTTTTAGAATCTATTGATTTTCAACCTAGTATAGCGAAAAAATATATTGATCAAAAATTTGTCTTACAAGTAAATTTAGTTTCAGAGAACAAAAAAAAACAAAAAAATTAAAATTTTGTTTCTTATTATTTTAGTTACTTGAATTATTTGATAGTGAAGATCCACGTGAACGAGATTTTTTAAAAACAATTCTTCATCGTATTTATGGAAAATTTCTTGGTTTAAGAGCATTTATTCGAAAACAAATAAATAATATTTTTCTCAGGTATTAAAAAAAAATAAATAAATTATTGTTTTATTCTTATTAGAATATAATAAATGTTTAATATGAAGTATTTTGACTTAGAAAATAAAAATTTTATTTTTTAGAATTTCAATTTATATTTTCATAAGTTATGCTGATCTGAGATATTTTCATTTTTTATAATTCAAATATTCTGAACTAAGGTATTGAAAAGTCATTTTTTTTGACTTTTGAATGTTTTAGTTTTGATAGATGCAATAGTTGTTTTATATTTGACTAACGTTCATAATAAAATAATATAATTTGAATAAACAAAAACCTATAGAAAACGATAGTAACCAAAACAGGAAATTACCTATAATGTCTATTAATGTACGAGTTAATGCATTCAGATTATATGTTTTTTTTTATAGGGTACAACGAGTAACATTCTATGTAATTTCAATTTTCATTAAAAACTCAAAATTCTTTTATTCCATTTCCGATTACCTTATTTTTTTTTATATCACTAGTTGCTAAAGCTAATAATGAGCATATAAAACTATTTATTCATTCTAAAAGTCATCGTTAGATCTATAATTCTTATCTAATAATATATTTCATTTATTCTTAAAGGTATATATATGAACATGAACGTTTTAATGGTATTGCTGAACTACTTGAAATACTTGGAAGGTATTTTTTAAGTTCTTAAAGTTTATTATTATATTATCTATATATGTATATATTTCTAGTATTATTAATGGTTTTGCTGTACCACTTAAAGAAGAACATAAAGTATTTCTTGGACGTGTACTGATACCGTTACATAAAGCACATTCATTAACTTTATTTCATCCACAAGTACATTTTATATAAATTCATATTTTCTTTATTTATTCTATTTATTTTTCTAGTTAACTTATTGTATTGTACAATTTATTGAAAAAGATCCATCACTTGGTGAACCAATTATAAAAGGTTTACTTAAATTTTGGCCAAAAACATGCTCAACAAAAGAAGTATAAATAATTCATACTTTTTTATTGTTTTGATAATTTTGTTTTTTAATTATCAATAAATTTAGGTTTTATTTCTTAATGAACTTGAAGAAATTCTCGATATAATCGATGGACAAATATTTAAAAATGTTTGCATATCACTTTTTAAACAAATTTCACGATCTGCTACATCATCACATTTTCAAGTATGATTATGAATATTTTCTGTTTTTTTTTGTTTCATATAGAAATCAAATAATGATTTAACTGGATATAGAAAGAATAATAAAAACATTGACTCACAGTTCTATTTAAATAAGGATTAGAATACAACCTTAAATAGTTGAATACTAAACAATTTATAAGTTTCACAGTGAATGTTTTTTTTTTCGAAAGAGTAAATAAAATATAAGAAGATTTATGAAGTATTCTTTTTTATGCTATTTTTTTTCCTCGCTTATGTCTGTCAGGATTTACTGAAAGTCAAAAAATATGTTCAAATTTGAAATGACAGTTTTGACATCTTCTTTCATCAAGAAAGAAAATCTATTGACAATCCTTTTAGTCATTATCATAAGAATAAACAAGAAAGAAAGAAAACTAATAACGTCATCTTTGCCATCTGTCTCATTGTAATGATCTTTTTATCAGTAATATGATTCATTCAATGACAATTATATGTTGTTATTCAAGATTAAATTTCTATGTGGTTATTTTAAGTATGATGTATTCAATGAGTAGATCTTGTACTTGTAGTCATTTTGAATCAAGTTTAAATAGAAGAAAAAAAAATACTACTGTATCACAAACAAATTTTGATATCTTGAACATGAAATTTTTCATAATTCTCTAGATAGATTTTGTTTTTTGGTTGAGAAATAAATGACTGGAAATGGCAAAGATGACTCTTCGCTATTCACTCATATTTATGTTTTATCATAAAATATTCATTCATGTTTTTGGGCACTACAAGATAACTATTTACAATGAGAATTTTTCGCTATTTCCGAATATATACATTACGATTTTTCTTCTAGAGTATGATGAAAAAAAGTTCAAAATTGTTTCTGTACTAAGCAAAATAGCTGCTTTAGGGCAGTCCATAGCTTGTATAGTTTCAAATTAACATTATTGTACAAATACTAAGTTCTTTACAAAATGAGATATCACAATAAGAAAAATCGATATGTTTTCACTAAAGAACTAGCTCTTATGAAAATCGGCATTAGTAAAAAAAGAAAATCAATGTTTTAAAAATTACTTTTAAAAATATAAAAGTGAACTATTAAAAACAGTTTTGTATATTGAATTATATATAGAGGTGTAAGCAGAAAGGTCAAACAGCGGCGCCTACTAAACTTTATGTTTTTCTGAACTGGTGGCAGCTTGGACAACCAAAAAAAAGACGTATTTGCTCTTAAAAATGTCAACATTGGCGGCGTCTTAGACTATTATCAAAAATTTTCGTTCATGGCGACGGCGCAACAGATAAACTTGCTTTTTCACAGCGACGGTTCTTAAAAAATTCTTAAAATTATCTACGATTAAGTGGTGGCGGCCCAGCTGTACGGCTTACACCTCTAATTACATAAGGTTTCAGTCAGAGATTGCGGGACCAAGTTTTTGTTCTTATCACATCTGACGGCTCATTGATGATTTATAAAATAATTTGTTTATTTTCTGTTCTCTGTAGTCAGTCTTGAAACTAGAATCGATTATGTATATCTCTAACTCCAATAGACATACAAATACTATTTTCGATCTCTTTTTGAAACAACTTGATGATGATTGTTCAATCTTAACCCATAAGGAAATTTTGAACACATGTTTAAAAAAAGCGAAAAATATTAGTGAATATGTTGTAGTAACAGTTTTATGGTTTGTAAGTATGAGTTAAACAGATTATTTCGATTTCCTCTTTTTTTCGAATAAACAACAAAAGCAAAACCTTACTGATTTTGTTTTTTAGGTAGCTGAAAGATCATTAGCTTTATGGTCAAATGAATATGTTGTGCAATTAATTGAAGAAAATTTAGAACAAATTTTACCAATACTTCTTCCACCATTATGTCGAATATCTAAAACACATTGGAATACAAATATAATAACATTAACATATAATTTATTAAAAAATTTAATGGATATTAATAAAAAATTATGTGATGATGTATTAAATACATTACGAGATGATGAACAAAAGTAAATTGAATTTACTTCAAGAAAGAAAAACATACACAAACAAATTTTCTTATTTATTTTAATTAAATTAGGTCGATGATTAAAGAACAAGATCGAATAAATTTTTGGAAACGACTCGAACAACTGAGTTTGGATAACCAAAATGAATGATTTCTTTTTCAAATATGCATGTTTTACTTGCTGTGCGTTTGTTTGTAGTCCTTAATTTTTCTTCCTGACTAAAACAATGCAAAAGTGTACCTTCTTTTTTTTCCTTGTTGATCACGACGATCTTTTTTTTTTTCTTTGTCTTCTCTTTTCTTTTTACTCTTTGTTTTTTTCTCTTTCTAAAAGCTTGACCTATATGACACATCATACACTTGTTATTACTTGCAGAATGGATTTTGATAAAAAAAAAACAGAACAAACAAACAAACAAAACATCCTAAAGTCATAACATTTATTGTACAATAAGATTTAGTTATAGACTGTTTTTATAAACGATAAGAACAACAAAGAAAACAAAAATAAACTTTTATTATATTGATTAATTTATTTATTTTTTTCTTTTAAATGAAGACATATTTTGGAAGTTTAGCTATGGTTGTGGATTTTCGAAAGTGGCGGGAATATCGTTGTAAGACCACCTATCAAAATTCTGGGGATATATGAGCATGAAGTTAGGCAATCAACTCATTACATCATATTTAGTCAAAATTGTTAATTTAGCGATATATCAGTATCCTGAATATCTTAATAGTTATGTTGTAAGTTTTAAAATTCGACTTACAGATACTATGATACCTTTCCTAGAACAAGTAGTGCTCGTCGTTACGACTCGTTTCATTCTTGATTGAATGTTCAACGATTTCTATATAATATACTATTATACAAACCTAATCAAGACGAATCTCAAATGTATGAGTGTGAGTTTGAGTGCAAATGTTGATGTACGCGTACGTGTAATTCTTCGCTTCATCTATTCAACCAATCACACTAATACTCTGAATTCCAAGCCTGAAAAACACCTGATTGGATAGGAGCCAGATATCGACAACATCTGATTGGCTAAATACATAATACAAAATAGTCATCATTGTGATTTTCAAGTTGAATTTACGTCAATACATTTGAACACGTGATTATTCACATGTCTTCAGGATCACAAATTCATATGACTTTCCTTTCAGTCAAGGGAACAGGAGTACAATCATGAAAAATCGTTTTATATAATATTTTACGATTGTTTTTTGGTGCTTTTTTTCCTGAACTTATATTGCACAGCTTTGAAGTGTCATGACGTTGTTTTCTGATAAGCTCCGATGTTGCATATTTGTTTGCACTACTAATAGTAGATTGACGATCAGATACCAACTATCGATCTATATACTGGTGGTTTTTATTCAATTAGAACATTTGCGTGACGATTGATAATTGATTGATTAATGTTAAAATGCTGAGATAATGTACGATATTAGCTGACACTACAAAGAGTATCCAAAAGATTTTACTAGTTGTTTCAGTTTTTGATTAGAGAGTTTTACTAAAGAACTGCTTCTCGTTAAATATTTGGCTTGTCGATGTTTCAAATAATTATTCAAATAAAATGATAAAATGTCATTTTAGAAGTCTTATTGGATGAATAACTGTGAAAGTTGCAGATTTGTCAAACAAGTGATTATCTGTTCTGTTGTGTCATTTTGTTTATGAACGTACGATTGAAGACAGAAAGACATTCTCTATCTTCTGGAAAAAATGTTTTCATTCAACATCCTTCTGTTGAAAAGGAAAAAGCAGTCAACATTTATGCTATTAATTTTGCATTACATGTTGCTATAACATTTATAATCTGAGCATAGAAGATTCTGTACTTTTTCTAATCATTGGAAGAAATACTTTTAGTTTTCTGATTCAAACAAATTTTTTTCTCGTACTTTCAGTCATTGGAACCAGAGCTCAAAATGCTTACACTTATTTCTAGTTGTGAACCTTGCACTGATTAACTTGTCTACTATTTTTAGTGTCAATGAAAATAATAATACTAGATTTGTTTCTTCGATAAACAACAACATACAAGCAAAAATACATTCTTTCGCTCGACTGCTTTATCATTTATCAATTGTCAATCATAATTGTGTTTTCATTAGTACTTATTCACATAGAGATAAACTATGATAAATCGAATGTTCTCATATGTTTACAACAGTTAATTTTTGTATATATATGTTTCTAGATAGAAACATGACAAATGTTTGAAGGTGTTATTAAAACATGTATCATTAAATTTTCTATAAGAATGCAAATAAAAAATCCTTCTTGATTAAACAGAAAGATATGCTAAAGACTATATTTTGTCATTATAAAAATGAAATAAATGCTCTATGAATAATATATTTATCACCGCGATCAAGCTAATAGTTGCGTAGATTGATACTCTTAATATTGAAAAATTGTTCAAAAGAATTCGAAATAGCTAACAGATAATCACTCGTTGAAATGAAGAAGCGGATTTGAATTAAAAGACTGAAAACCAACAATGTTACGTGCATTTTTTCATTTGATCCTCTGTGGTATCAATGAGAATTTATCGAATAGGAATGTTTATTTTGTTAAGTGTAGAAAATTTAATGACAAATTTTCATGAGTTATCTCTATAAAAATTAATGCAAAATAAACTACACTAAACATGTTGGCACAATGCATATGTTCCATACTTTACAGTGTGTATATGTAGTGCATACAATTAGAGGAGAAAGCAGATCGATTTCCTTCTTTCAAATTCTTCTTGCATTGTGTATTTTTCTCTGGAAATTTTCTTCGGTTGATAAGAATGTAATCCTCATCGCCGAAAATGAGATCATCGAAAAGTGAGATCGCCGAATTTTTTTCGATGATCTTTATCAGATACATTCTTTCCGCAATCATTATTTTCGTTCACTCATTCGGTAAGTATGTTCTTCGCTGAAAGATACATCGTCGAAATATGATTTCGACAATGTGGCAATCGCCAATCTATCATTTTTTTCACTAAAAAACTAACCGAAATTTAGGTATTGTACGTCGAGCCGTACCTCAAATATATATACTTTACCTCCAAGAAACATCTATTCTCATCTCCTGAGTTTTTCGTGAAAAGTGATGATCGGGGGGAGGGACGGGGGGTAGCGCTCCGGAGACTCCTGTACTTCCCCTCAGGGCACAGTCAAATCTTGTGAAATATTGCTAGAGTTTTTGACAAAATATAGGTAATATAGGAGTTATAGGATGAATCCTACCCCAGATTTCGACGATGTAGTCATTGACAATGCTTTTTTTCAACGATAAGGTACACAATTGCTAAGTCAAAGTGCCTAGTTTGAATTAGGAACTAACTTAAGTTAAGAATTGACTTAAGTCAGGAACTAGCTTACTCAGGAATTAGGTCAGAAACTAAAACAAACTGGGAATCTATTGCAAAACTCGATTGCAATTCATGGTGTTTATGACATAGGTAAAAAGCCGCTCTCTGTATACGATTCATATCGAATATGTGAACGAAACTAATGATTGCGGAAAGAATATATCTGATAAAGATCATCGAAAAAAATTCGGCGATCTTTATTCTGACGATCTTTATATCGATGATATCTATTTCGGCGATCTCGTTTTGGGCGATGAGCATTACATTCACTAGGCACAAGCACTTATTGACAGTAGTGAAAGATTGATTGAAGTGAGTATTGCATCTATTGAGTAATTAACTAAATATTCTACAGATAATGATGATGGATCGGTCTACAATGATGAGCACAGCATTCATTGACTAATAGAGCCCGGCGAGTCAGGGTCTAACCCCATAGTTGTTACTCTAAAAGTAATACTCAGTTATGTCCACATTCTTATATGATCACTGACGAGATAGTCATGAAAAATATGCAGGTTATTGACGATATTATGAATAAGGATTAGGTTCGGATCCAAAACTGTTGAACTTGATGGACTCAACTGACAAGGAAAATATGCGAAAGTTGCGCACGGAACGTGAGGTGAGGGTTTGAAAATAACACGAATCGATCGAAGTCATTAGACTCACACTATCATTTAGCACTCTCAGAATCCTCATGTGCATCTGGTGGTATTCAAAAACAAATACACCAAACGCTTCACTTGCACTATAATGTTTATTCTTGATACGTACTTTCAGAAAAATCATACTCGAAGTGATTATAAAAATTGAGTAAAAAAACTGTATGTCATTGCTGAATGTTGTTGTCAAATAGAAAATGATTGAACTGTTGTCATGTTTATTTCACTAAAAAGAGGATCAATGGTTACAGAATTCTATTAGAAACATACTTGTGTAAAAAAAGATTTGGATACCACGGAAAAAAACCTGTTTTTAACGCAACTGCGAAAACATTCTTGTACAATAAAATATTTTATTCATCAAATAGATAACCAAATTTCATTTTCATCAGTATTTTTGATTATTCTCATAAAGTTGAAAGTATGTTAATATTCTTTCAAATTAACAGATGGTTTTTATTGAGAAACAAATCAAAATCTCAATGTAGAATGTTGAACAAATAAAATTTTTCACAGTTATCACGACTGAAAATGACAAGATTAGATATAATTAAATATCCATAGCATGAAACAATTGAGAAAGAGAAAAGTAATAAAACTGTCATTTTATTCATTTATTGTTGAATTCGATTGTAATTATTTCAATAAAATCAGATGCCATATAACTGGTATCAATAAAAATATGCTGCAGTTACTTACATGTATTTACAATAGTTATTGAATAAGGAAATAAGTAAACTTGAATAAAACAATAGTACATCAGAAAATTTTAAAGAAATGCAGTATCATTTAATTTTACATATATAACTGAAATTTTGGTTCTTTTTGAGTACGATCATGATTAGCAAAGAAGACATCATCTGTAACATGAGTTAACATTTATTCATAACAAACAATAACTGATGAAAAGAACTAAAGCAACAAAAATTAAATTCAACTGCATTTCTTTAAAATTTTTTGATATACTATTGTTTTATTGAAGATAGTAAAATCTTGAGTAGGTTTTAAATGGCCAGTTATTAGTTCTCATGGTTATGTTTATATGAATTTATTTACTCGTTGTGCATAGTAACACAATTTTTTGTTGTTTTTATTTCTTTTAATCAGTTATTGTTGGTTAGGAATCAAAATGTGTATCAGTCAAATGAATAAAAAACTTAGAAATATATGAAAAAGTAGCATGTCGCGATATCACAAGTGTATTGATATTATCTGTATCATTTTTACATTTAAAACTTGTATTACATTTTTTCAATACTCTGTGTAGAAAATAGCAGTGTAATGTTACTATTTGTTCACTGTTGGCAATTTCTTTATCAGTTCTGATATGAGCTTACTAATGAGTGTTAATAAAAGAAAAATATTATAACAAGAGCGTTTCTCAGTTACCGAAAACGTAATTTTTTAGTTATATACTTGTAATACAAATTTATGTACGTTAAAAAAATATAATGATCACGTTAAGCATTGATGATATCATCTTTCTTTATTCAAACAAATACATCAAGCATACGATTCAATTATCATGTTTTTTTTTACTTTTGAATTACGAAAGTAAGAAAGGTTCATGTCTTCAATATCTTCATCAGTTTTAGCTAAGAAACTATGAAGGATTCTTCTCATTATTTGCCAACTATATGGAAACATGTTTGTATAGAACAGAAGGTTTTTTGTTGTTGTCATTTTCACACACGCTTACGTTGTGTGAGCTTTAAATATAAAAAATAAAACAAAATTTGAATATGATTTCTTGATGAATCGTAGAAATTAATAAAAGAAGAGCAGTTAATATAACACAAGAAAACAAAATTTCTTTTTATTATACATATAATACGAATGAATAAAAATCAAAAATTACTCTAGCAAGATTGTGAGTGATGATCTATTCATTCTACACATGGCAAAACTTAAGTTTTTGGGTGTTTCTAGATGAAATTTGGATAATAACTGATATAAAACTTTTGCTTGTTTATTGTTATACTAATATGTAACGCCTAGATTTAAGTGTTCCATTCATTTTAAATTGGTGATAATTACTTCGATGTTTCATAATTTTCAAATTTCAATAACAGTATATTTGGCCAGTAGAAATCGTTATTTAACTATTGCTTCAATTAAAATTGAAATTATATTTTTTCTTGTTTCGTTCACATTATCAGCATATCAATCATATGCATAATGAGGAAAAAAATCACACTAACGCTGTCCTTGCTGTCGTTTTCGTTCTTGTTGGAGAGAATGAAACAAAATTATACAACGTATAAGACAAGTTATCTAATGCAATGAAACTCAAGTCACGCTTCACATGGCACATAAATGAAAGTGGGAAAAAATTATCATACGATCAATGATGTTATTGGTTTTTTCCCTTTAATTTATTTTTGATAAGCATATCTTCAATTACTAATAGGCATATTTTATTATCGAGTGTCAACGAAAAAACAAAATATTCATATTTGACGTCAGAGAAAAATCTAGAAAAAAGACAACGTGCATCAAATGTATAAATACAAAAAGTAAACTCTGTCCAAACAGCCATTTTCTATTGACAATACACAACTACCTATCGCACACGAAACATTACATCAAAAATGAGTCGACCATCAAGACGACGCCTTCCTGAAAACTACATGGTTATTTGGGTTGATGGAAATATGGATATGGCCAATAAAGATTGCCAAAATACAATGGATCAATTGCGTGGTGTCGTGAATCAAGTCAATCCGTGTACAACAGCTGAAGAATGTATTCAACAGCTGAATGAAAATCCTGAAGAGATATCATTTGTTATCTCCTCAGGTGCACTTGGACAACATATGGTACCAGACATTCATGATATGGCAAAATTAAATGCCATATACATTTTTTGTCGTAAGAAAGAACGGTATCAAGATTGGGCCCAAAATTGGGCAAAAATCAAAGGCGTTCACACATCAATCAAACATATTTGTAAAAAATTGGCAACAGCTATTAAACAATGCAATCAAGATCATATGTCGGTAAGCATTGTTAGTGTGAATGCACGAGGTTCTAGTAAGAATCTAGATCAGCTAGAACCTTCGTTCATGTATTCCCAAATATTCAAGGAAATACTCCTCGACATAGCACATTGTCATCAAGACTTTGAAGACTTGATCACATTTTGCCGAAACGAATACAAAGACAATACCCAGGAGCAGGAGATGAAGAATATTGCAGATTTTGAAAATACTTATCACGCAACAAAAGCTCTTTGGTGGTATACACGCCAATGCTTCACTTATAAAATGCTTAATGGCGCCTTAAGAACACTCAATGGCGATATTATAATCCGAATGGGATTTTCCCTGTGTGATGTACATCGTCAAATAGAAACCTTGTACAAGAATCAGGTCAGTCAATACCATAACAAGATTTTTACGGTCTTTCGAGGACAAGGCCTATCGAAAGCTGATTTTGAAAAGCTCGCAGAAAACAAAGGTGGACTTATTTCTTTTAACAACTTTTTATCCACTAGCAGAAATCCAAATGTCTCCCTCGTTTTTGCCAAGGGAGCTTTAAAAATGACCGATATGGTCGGAATTCTATTCTACATAACTATTGATCCTACAATCTCATCAACTCCATTCGCCTCCATTCGAGAGGAAAGTTACTTCAAGGATGAGGAAGAAATTCTCTTCTCCATGCACACGGTATTTTGAATTAGTAAAGTTCGAAAAATTGACAACAATCATGCACTTTATCAGGTCGATCTTAAACTTACGTCAGATGATGATCCACAACTTCGAGAATTAAATGACTTTATACGAAAAGAGGTCAGCGGCACCGGATGGCGTCGAATGGGTCAATTGTTACTCAAAATAGGTCAATTCGACAAGGCCAAAGAGCTATATATGGCACTACTAGAACAGGCATCGAACGATAGTGATAGAGCATACATCTATCACCAGCTTGGATGGTTGAAAAACGACCAAGGACAATACGCAAAAGCAGTTGCATTTTACGAACAATCTCTGAAAATCTACCGAAAAAGTCTCCCCAAAGATCATCCTTCATTAGCTACTATGTACAATAATGTTGCTCAAGTGTATAACGACATGGGCGACTACTCGAAAGCACTTGAATTTTACGAAAAAGATCTAGAAATCACAAAAAAAGCTCTGCCTTCGAATCATCCCTCATTGGCTTCTTCGTACAACAACATCGGTGGAGTGTACAACGACATGGGTGACTACTCAAAAGCACTTGAATTTTACGAAAAATCTCTTGAAATAAGAAAAAAAGCTCTGCCTTCGAATCATCCCGATTTGGCTACTTCCTACGACACAATCGGTCAAGTGTATAATAACATGGGTGACTACTCGAAAGCACTTGAATTCTACGAAAAATCACATCAAATCTTGAAAAAAGCTCTGCCTTCGACTCATCCTCATTTGGCTGGAAATCATTTGAGTTTTGCAGCATATTACGAAAAAATGGGTGATTACACAACAGCTCTTAAAGCCCTTAAAAATGCTTATCAAATTCAGCGAAAAGCTTTTGAAGAAGGTAATCGAGCTTTTTCTTTTACGTACAGTAGGTTAGGAAGAGTTTATCGCAGTATGAAAGAATACTCAAAAGCACTTGAGTATTTTGAAAAGCGGCTCGCAATAGATAAAAAAACACTACCTGACAATCATCCATATTTTGGTATATCATACAGTAATATTGGTGATGTTCATCGTTTAATGGGTGATTATGAGAAGGCACTTACATTTCATCGAAAAGCATTAAATTTTCAAGAAAATGTTCAATGTAATCCTCTCCAATGTGCAACGACATATATCAATTTGGGTGAAACTTATCGTCAAATGAAAAATTACACAATGGCATTGACATATTATCAAAAAGGATTAAAAATACGGGAACAGAAACTATCAAAAAGTCATCCTGATTTAGCTGTAGCATATCACAATTTGGCGAAATTATATTTATCTACTCGACAATATAATATGGCAATGCAAAATGTTCAACAAGCCGTAGAAATCGCTCAAGAAAAATTACCCTCAAATCATCCTCATGTTTCGGAATATAAAGAAACATTAGAAAAAATTCGAAAGAAAATGTAATTCGTCTTTATTTCGATTTGCTTA
>CAJNOP010000014.1:3004837-3057162 GCA_905250075.1 Rotaria sp. Silwood1
TTTGACATCATTTTCATTGCATAATGATGATTATTTTCGAAAACTAAGATTTCTTCATTACTTTCATTAGTTTTGTACGAATTACTTTTATTTTTGAAATATGAAATTTCAATCATTTTCCAAACGATAAATAATTTGTATGAATTTTTCAGAGAAAAATCGTTTTAATCGATGTCTTTTGAGCAAAATACATCGTTTGTCACGATTGTTCTTAAAAAATTAAACGTGAGAATGATAAATTTGAATCCTTTTTACAAATTATAGTTCTTGCACATAGAAGTCTTGAAAAAACGGACGTTGTAAGGATAGAAAATATGTCATGCCATGATTTTTCTAAGTTTATTAGATATTTTTATACTATCCATCTGACTAGGTAGTTATATCAAAGAAAATGAATTAAAGGTTTTTCTTTTTCATCCTTCTTATCATGTTATTTTCATGCATTTTGAATGATCAATTTTACGCGACATCGTTTTTCCTTAGAAAAACAATTTCATTAAAATGAAGTAAATAACATCATTTTTTGTCATTTTATAAGTCACACCCGCACCCACACCTCCAAGATCAACAATTTTGTGAACACGTTCCATCCAAAGCTTTAGTTTAATTTGTAAAAAACAGTCTATATATTGTATATCTGATGTTAAATCGCGTTACAAGACATGTACATGTTTGTAATGAATTATCAAGATTCCTCATCTTTGAAAAAATCCAACATGTTTTTTTTTTCACAAAATAATTTAGAATATATCGTTCTTTAAAATGAATAAATAAGGCTGAGTTTTTGATGACGCTATACGTCTATTTCATGAGTGTTGTTCGAAATCCCATACTTCAAATCCATAAACTATTATAACATCAGTTTTATCTTGTTATAACGTTGTAGTTATTGAGTGGTCCTTTAACTTTCTTGATTTCAGCATCATAGATTTTTGTTAGTAGAACTAAATAAAATAGGTTTTGTTTTTGTTAAAATCTTTAACAGAAAATAAATCCTCTCCAACTATCTTTGGTATCTATTTCATATGTAGCTATTACTATGCTTTGATATTTTTAATGCACAAACAAGAAAAGAATAAAATTGAATTGTAAGTTATATCACTTGATTGATACTAATAGTCTTTATGATAAAGATATTGATGTTGAATTTATAATTACTATTTGTAATGACTTATCAAGTATAGATGGTAGTTCGAAAGAAACAAAGATTGCTGTTATTGCTGGTAAAATTCGTCGTTGTATATATTCATTATTTTACTTTTTTTCTTGCATTACATATTTCTAAGAAATATTCTATTAATGGATTATCACCATAGTTAATCGCCATTTTCTATTGTAACGTTATTAATTGGTTGTTCTAATATTGGTCTTGACATATTATGTGTTGGAGTATAATAACTTGTTGATGTTGTACTATCATCACTTGATAGTAGTGGCCATGAATATTCAATTGAATTCAATGAAACCATTTTTCTTAATAATGATCATCCTTCTAGTTTATTTGGACGTGTATATGAACTTTTAGCAATAACTGAATCAGTTAATATTAATGTTGGTAACATTTTAACCCAATTCTCTGCATATTATACCTGAAAACGATGTGCAACAGTTAGAATTTGATCAGTTCATTCGTTTGTGTATATAATTAGTTAAGTTTTTACACAAATCATTCCATCTAAAGAATAAAAAAAAGCAAACAATCAATGGACCAAAAAGAATATTTCTCAGTTACAGGAATAGATAATTAAGAAAAAGTGTTTTCTTTTTATAACTACAGACTTGCTTCTTCAAGGTGATGTTGTTGTCGATAGATCATTCTTCCATTTGAAACATGACTTTAGGACATGTTTAGTTCAGTTAGAGAAGATTTAATAGTTATTAATTGATGAGAACAATATAGTATTAGTACTCTTAATATGAACATTTTTTTGACCTCTTTCTACTACTAATATCTGTTTTATACGCATGATTCGATTGTTCAACTAATTACGAAAAAAATGATATCATGACACCAGCTAGCTTTGCAAGAAAAAACTTGAATTAACTAATGAGTAAAAATGAAACTTAATTAACATTAATATTACTTCAAAAGCAGAAAACATCTTAGACAAAAATAGATAAATTCTAGCATCAATCATCAGATGTTTAATCAAAACTAGTGTAAAAGCAAATATTCTGGAACAGTTTCATCATTCCACGGCAAATCATACGTCCACACTCCAAAATGATCAAAAATGTTTTTTTTTTTAATAATTGAAAAATTTTTAAAATTTTGATTCTTTTTCATCTCTATAAGAACAACCTCATATATATGAAAGCATAAAGCATTTCCTTAATTGTTATCTTAATAAGTTATACGAGATCTCCAATATATAGATTGAAATTGAATAGATATAATTAGCGACATTATATTTAATTTATCAAGTAACATATTCGAAGTTGAAGAGTCGTTCTCTTTTGACTAAGAAATCCTCACATCAGTGGTGTTCAAGATTCTCTCGAATACGAAATGCAGTGCGAAGCACGAAATGTGGATATTTCGAAAAAAAAACCCATATTCGATAAAAAACGAGTAATCGATTCTAGGATCAATGTCGTGTTATTTTCGGTGAAGGTGTGTACACGCTTCTATCTCTACAGGAATTTTATCAAAGAGTATCGACATGTTTCTGAAGAGCATTTTTGATTGATAGTTTTAATGATCTCTATAATTCGTTATCTGTTATCAACCGCATTAACAGCTGTTTCACATATGAGCACAGAGAATGGCACATACCTTTTTCTCTATTTTAGTTTTCATTGATTCGAGATTAAAAGAGCGTAAACTCCTTCGTAATTTTGTAATTTTCAGAAGGTAACTCTGAGGAAACCGAAGTTGCTTTAGAGAAGCATTCCAAAGCAACTATTGGTTCGATCTCGATGCTTGGATTTCGCATATCAATGATTATTTTCTGAGGTTTGGTTCTCGAGGCCATTGCGTCACAAAATATGGACGTTGGCTGCGTACACAAAGGACTACATCAATGCTGTACTTCGTACCGCATTGAATATAGAACCACGATACGACGCGTAGAGCTTCTTGACCGCGATTTTTTTCAAACCGCAATATAAAATACCGTGATTATTAAAAGGTATACCTCGGTTACTATCATGGTCACTGCAATTTATTTTAAACGCGACGAGAGAAATCGCAGTTTTACTGACTTCTTTTCGTGGATACTCTTCATGTATTTCTGACTGATGATTATTATTTGAGGATCATTCCTTTAGATCGATTATATCTTTCACATTAATTTGTATGATTGATAATGAATATCAAACAGTCAGTGTGAGAAGATTAACAAATGCGTGTGAATATGACCAAGTATATTGTTGTTTTGAAGACATACTGAACACAGATACTATAAGAAAAGAACAACAATATACGAAAAGATTCAAATCTATTCGTGTTATTTTTCCGGTAGATAATATTTCAATATATCTTCTCAATCTGGATTTTATTCCAGTGATATTTAGTTCTGTGATTGAGAAAATACAGTACCATCTCGCAGAATTTTTTTCACTATGCTTTAACAAAAAGAATTAGAAATTAGATAGAAATAGATAAAAACTTAATTAAGAAGAGAGATTTTAATTTAGAAAAATCTCATCAATGTAATAATGAAAGAACTATACGTCTTTAGTCTTGGTTTGTTTCAAGAAATGAATAATCTCGAAATTGAAACTAAATACCATAGGTTGTTTTTAAATACGAAAATAAAATGTCTTTGGTTTAGTATGCAGCTAAGTATTAATATTCTTCTGAACAATAAATTTGCCTAATTCAATTGTGTTTTATCTCAAATACATTTCTATCTTGGTTGTATATAAATAAATGAGTATTGTTAAATCATTGATCTAACTGCCTATATCGAATAAGTTTATTGTTTTCAACTATGCACATATACAGAGAAAACAGATCAAATTTTTCTTTCAAACATTAGGTACGAAAATTGTTGTGTTTAAAACATTGTATTCTTGATCATCTGAACAAGTTTTTTATGTTCAGCAATAATAACATGTTCCTCATCGGATTGTTTTATATGAAAAAAAGTAAAGGTTAATCAAAAAAATTTTTTTTTTGTATGCCATTTCATTGAATAGAAGTAAACAAAAAGTAAAAATTAGAAATAGTTTTGAAGAAGACAGAATGTATGATGCATTCTCTTCTCTATTTGTTTCTTGTCTAGGTGTTGTTGTAATTGGCATAAAAAACTAGCGTTACCGTTATTTTGATCTGAACAAAGTTGTAAATTTTCATGATTTATATTACAAGCTTGAAGATAAAATTACATGTTTTATTCCATAGATATAAGCTTCAATCATATAATAAGAAAATTGACTGTTTGATATATTATTTATAAGCACTTGTTGATTAATAGTTAACTTATAATTATGAATTGGTCCAGCTTGTTTTAAGGAAGGCGACCAAAATAATGTTAGACGTTTAGAGTTTAATTTAACTGTGATATTTTATGGTGGTGATGGACGTCCATTAGGTGTTCGAATGTAACGTGTGATTGTCTCAATGAACAGAGCCTGTGTTTGATACGTCATCGAAAAATTCCACAGTTTCAACATGGGTGCGATTACTTCTTACTTCGCATTCACATGATACTGATCGACAATCGGTTACGTGAATCATTAATCTTTAAATATTTAGTAGATAAAATACAATAAAATAAAAGGATTTTCTCATCTAATGAAATTAGTCTAAACAAGATTTACAACCTGCAAATTATCTTGAAATAATTCAGTATCGAAATAGTTGATTTGTATTGCGTAAGTAACCGTGATGAATAAAATAAAAATAATCGATTATTGATGTTGCATGTTTCTCTTGTCCATGAGAAAATAAAAGTGTAAAAAAAAAGGCTTCAATTAGTAAGCTTCTTTGATCAGCATACTTTTAATGAAAATGAGAAAGAAAATGTTGTCTATTGACATATAGTACTATGAATCATGGAAAAACTAAAAACAACAAGAAAAAGGTAAATTGAAATTCAAGGAAAAGGAAACGCTTGTTTTAAATAGGTCAGTATAAGATTTAATATTAAGTGAATTGAATAAATACAGTAGATGCTTAACTCAATGTGATGCACTCAATGACAGAAAATAAATCACTTAATTTACAATCATGTTTTTTCTAGTAAGACGCTCATAAAATGAGAGAAAAATAAAAATAATAAAATCTTTATAGGAGAATAATAAAAGAAAAATATCATTCATTAGGATTGAATCTTACTGTAAAAGAAGCAGTTGTCTGTGCTTAAATGATCATACATTCTTTGGTGTTTGTCGATAGATGACTAATTCGCATAACTATAAATTTTATTTGTCATTGGCAGAATAAGTCGAATAAAATGTGAATATATATTCAGAGTGTCACAAGAATCCAAATGAAAAACTTGTAGTGAGTAGCTCCTCAATAATTGACGAGAATTATATATCTTTTTTTAAGCTTTCAGATAAAATATGTATGTGTACGGAAGGAAGAATTAAAATAGTTTTCCCGATGACAAAAATTCATGCTAGTTATCATTGTAAAAGGAAAGCTGTAAGTTGAGTTCGGTTTGACTGTAATGTTTTCATAAAATAAAGAAAAAATGCCACTTTTTATATCACCTTATATATATATATATTTACAGATTTATTTATGTTATGATAAAGAAAAAAAAAGTTTGTCTAAATTATTTTAATATATAATTGAATTGAATAAGAGGAAACAAAAAATTAAAATTAGAAAAAGCTTTGAAGAACATAGACTACATGAGGCGTTCTTCTGTGTACTTGTTTCTTGTGTAGATGTTGTTGTTGTCATTGGCATATAAAAGGTAGCCATACTATCATTTGGATGCGAACATAGTGACTGATTTTGATAATTTATATTACAAGCTTGAAGATAAAATACATGTTTTTGTCCATAAATATAATCTTCTGTCATATTATAAGAGAATTGAATGTTCGATATATTATTACTTAGCACTTGTCTATTTAAAATTAATTTATAATGATTAATTGATCCAGCTGGTAATAAAGGAAATGACCAGAATAAAGTGAGATGTTTAGAATTTAATTGCACTGTAATATTTTGTGGTGCTGATGGATATCCATTATCTGTTCGAATATAACGTGTGATTGTCTCATTACTTCCAATACAGTTTAAAGTAAATGAATATAATGTATCTGGTTGAAGATCACCAACGTCAGCAGAGCCTATATTTGGCTTGTTAGACATAAATTCTACAGGATAAGCATCATTATCATTGTCATCGGTGGAATTACTTCTTACTTCACAGTCGCAAGATGGTGGTGGACAATCTGTCACATTAGACCATAATCTTTCAAAATTCAGTATATAAAACATGAGAAAACAAAAGGATTCACTTACTGAATAAGTTCAGGAAAAATACTAGTTTGAACGATCCAATCTTCTACATACGATTCAAGACTGAAATAGTCTATTTGTGTTGCACAAGTAACTGTAATGAATAAAATAAAAATCATCAATCAACGTTGTTGCATATTTCTCTTGTCTGTTAGAAAACAAAAGTGAAAAAATTTTCACTTAGTAGGCTTCCTTTATATGCACTTTTTTAATGATAATTAAAGAGAAAAGATTTGCTATTGATATAAAACAACATGAATCATTGAAAAACTAAAAATAATAAGAGATAGATAAATTGACATTAGAGGAAAAGGAAATGCTTGCTTGAAATCGATCAGTATCAGGTTTTATATTAACTAAGATGCATAAATACAACAGATGCTTAGCTCAGTGTGATACACTTAACGTCAAAACTAACTCGATAAACTCCATCTGAAAATAGATTATATATATTCTATAAAGTAGTAACTGTTTAACCGAGCCTGACAAGCTATCCTATTTTATTTACAACCATGTTTTTTTTAGAAGGCGTATGATAAGATGAAAGAAAAAGACAAAAAAATCTGGATAGAGTGTCCAGAAAGTCTTTAACCTGAGAAAAATTTAAATATCTCTGCACAAGATTTTGATACAATTGGTTGATATTTTTATCACTGATACAGGAGTGTTCATAGCTCATATTCACAAAGGAAGCATTAATAAACCTTATTTCGAAGCATCACAACTGACTTCGACAAAGAACTATATCCATTCACGGATTATGAATAGAAAAACAATATGACACTTTTCTCACTCAATGCATTCTATTAATTATTGAAACTTTCCATGTACAAACAGTAGCAAGACATGTATCTGCTGTATATATTTGAGACGAAATGATTCGTGAAAAGTTATAGATCTTTATTGAAGTGAATTGAGATGCTTCAAAATAAGTTTTGTTAAGGCTTCTTCTGTGGATATGAGCTGTAAACACTCCTCTATCAGTAGTAAAAATATCAGTCCATGAGGTTAAAATATTGCAAAGATTTTTAAATTTTTCTTTCGTTCAACACTTTCTTGACATCCCATATAGAAGAACAATAGGAAAAATGTGACAGAGTTTTTACCTATATCTCATTCGATACGAAACTTTTCAGTTTTATTTTTTCTAATGCTATTACCAACAGAAAACCAAAATATACGAAGATAGCAGACATGATCGACTTCATAAAATGAGTCTATGTAGCCGCTAGTATGAAAATGAGAACGAACTAAGGATTGATTAAAGACTGTATCTCAATATATTAATTGATAAAGTGTATGATGGATTTTCAACAGTGATACTATGTGACTTCAAATCTCAATCGAAACTCATTATGATTTTTCGAATGTAGAACAAAGAAATATCAAGTATCAAATAAATTGCTGAAAAGAAAACAAAACAAAAAAAAAGAGAAATGTTTATCTTGAGCTTCATCTATAAAGAATGTTCGATTAAAATGGAAAAATGCAGATAGAAATTGCATGATAAAAGATTTCTGAACACTCACATACTTATTATGAATGTTTTTCATAGTTTCATACAACTTTCTTCGAAATATTTTGAAGTTCATTTTTCTTTTGCAGAGGATTTTTAAAATTGGAAATCAACTAGTATAAATATGGTGTTGAAATAAATCAAGAATATGTTATATGAACTAATAGTTATTTTGTGAAGCAGTAATATGAACGTTATTTAATTTTCGAGTAACATTTGTATTGAACTTCATTTTTGGCTTCTCTTTTTCTTATATATTTTTACTATTTTATAATCATTAAAATAGTATTTACTTAAAAACTATAAACTTTGCTATAGGTTAATTTTTTTGTTTGTTATTTATGAAAAGTGTGTTTTTGTTATATTTATTTAATAAACTGTTATTTAAAAAAAAGACTATAAATTCGAGGAGAGGAAGGTTTTACTGAAAGTGTTTTTTTTATACCAAATCATCCAGGAGACGAGAAAGAAGTGAAAAACGCAATGTTTACCTTACTGTTTTAATGAATCAAGAAAACAAATCACTAAGTATACCATCATAATGTTTTCCACGAGCGAACTTCCAAAAAAACAAATTTCATCTTCGTGAGGTGTATTGTTCTAAGTATAAACAAAAAATCAAAATAATTTTTGTTCGGAAAGAAGAAATTTACAGAAATGTGAGCTTTTTTGAATGGTTCTTTCAGTTGAGTAGATTACCACCAGTTTCTATTCTTGTAAAGTCGTTACAGTTCAACTAAATGAAATCAAAACTTTATTTAGTTTGAACATATTTATAGATCTAATAAAATATTGTAAAATTTAGAAGTATTGCTAATTATAATAATAAATACTATGCATTATGGTACTCTTTCGAAGGCTATTTCGATGAGTTTTCAACAGCTGAGTAAGATATTCTAAACGAAAATATTCTTCATATCTGCATCGAATGACCCATAGGAAGTTCTCAAGTTTCGGTCAAATGAAATGTTTTTATTCTAGACATTGGTTTGCAAGTACAGCCCATATTACATACGTATTTCAGCAAAACCGATTTTTCCTAAAAATCTTATATTTGAAGAAGCAAGAGTTGTATTTGATCAAAACTTTCAGAATATTCTTATGGTTATTACGTATATATTTGAACAAAATTTTAAATTGAAATCTGATCATTAGATGTTTGATTTCAATATCTTGTTTATATCGTGAAAACTCATTAAAATACCTATAACTTTCGATAGAATGTCAAAGCGCTCTTGAGAGTTACAGTGTTTCACTATTCTGACTGAGATGTATTAATGGGCAAAGAAATATCAATTCAAGACTTTCTCGCATAAGTCGTATATTTCAATGTGTCTTACTCTCAATATCAAAACATAAGCAATCTAAGTAATGATAATTTTTTTGTAATCACATGTATCAATAGACAAGGAATATCACATTTTGCATCATTTTATAATTATAGTCATTTATTTATTTATTTTATGTTAAAAAAAAATAAAGGTTAATCTTAATTATTTTAATATATCATTCAATTAAATAGAAAGAAACAAAAGATGAAAATTAGAAAAATCTTTGAAGAACATAGACTACTACATGAGGCGTTCTTTGGTGTATTTGTTACTTGTGTAGATGTCGTTGTCATTGACATAATAAAACTAGTTTCACCATCATTTGGATTTGAACATTCTGATATATTTTGACGATTTATATTACAAGCTAGCAGATAAAATACATGTTTTTGTCCATAAATATAATCTTCTTTCATATTATAAGAGAATTGACTGTTTGGTATATTATCTATAGCTGGAGATTGATCAATAATTAATCTATAATTATTAACGGGTCCAGCTGGTTTTAACGGAGGTGACCAGAATAATGTGAGACGTTTAGAGTTTAGTATAACTGTAATATTTTGTGGTGCTGATGGACGACCATAATCTGTACGATTGTAACGTGTCATTGTTTGATCAGTTCCAACACAACTTAAAGTAAATGAATATAATGTATCTGGTTGAAGATCATCAACGTCAGCAGCGCCTATATTTGGCTTGTCAGGCAAAAATTTTACAGGATAAACATCATGATCACTAGTGACATTAGCTATTACTTGACATTGACAAGATGGTGGTGGACAATCTGTTACATTAGTCCATAATCTAGAAATTTTTATTAGATAAATTATAAGAATGACAAAAGATCACTTACTGAATTAAATTAGCAAAAATAGTGATTGGATCTGGAAGAATTGATAAAATTGCTTCAGGCTCAAAATAATTGATCTGTGTTCCGTACGTAACTGTAATGAACAAAACAAAAATAATCAATTGTCGTTGTTGCATATTTTTTTCGTGTTTGTTAGAAAAAAAAACTGAAAGAATGTTTACTGAGTAAGTTACTTTTATCAGTACACTTTTAATGATAAAGAGAGAAGTTTTTCTATTGACATAAAACACAATGAATCATTGAAAGAATGAAAAACAATAAGAGAGTAATTGACATTGGAGAAAAAAAAAATGGATATGCATATTTAAATTAGATAATATCTACTTTTATATTAAGTCAATGAGAAAAATACAGCAGATATGTTAGTTCTGTGTCACACACTTGATGACAAAAAAATAACTCCATAAAGTTTATCTGGAAATAGATTTTTATTTGTTCTATGAAGTAATAATTCTCTAATCTACCTTGATAAATCATCGTACTTAATTTGTATTCATTTTTCTTCTCGTAGGCGCATCACAAGATAGGAAGAAAAAGAAAAAAAAAGAACAAGTTCATATAGAAGAATGGCAAAAAAAAATGTCGTTCAATATGAGTGAATATTACTGTAAAGGAAGCGGTCGTCACTACACAAATGATGATGTATTATTGTACACTCGGTGAGAGACGAAGAATTCACACAACTATGAACTCTATCTCTCAAGAGCAGAACGAGCAGAATAACATACAGATATGTATGTATACATATATATATATATGCATATATACTTGTACATATATGTACTTCTCTCATTCTTTGATATGAATATCATAAAGAAGTAATATTCTTATCTTATATTTGAAACAGTGTGTGAATAGTTTTGACCATCGTTAATAAATTTAAACCAATGAGTATTTATCGCAATGTTAAATGTGTTGTAGTAGGAGATGGTGCTGTGGGCAAAACTTGTCTACTTATGTCATATACTACAAATGCTTTGTAAGTTTTCTTTTTGTTGCCTTAAGTTTGTTTTATTTTATATACTTGTTTCTAGCCCAGGAGAATACATCCCAACAGTGTAAGTTAAATAAATCTGAATATTCATCAATTTCTACTATCTCATTAAATAGATTCGATAATTATTCAGCAAACATAATGGTTGATAATGAACCTGTCAATCTTGGTTTATGGGATACGGTAATGATTGTTGTGATATTTTATTTTTAATTATATATCATTGATTTTTTTTGCTTTTAGGCTGGTCAAGAAGGTATATGCTTATCAAATAAAATAAAATTATAAAATAATTCTTAGTTGTTGTTTTTTGTTATTGTTATTAGATTACGATCGTCTTCGACCATTATCCTATCCTCAAACTGATGTATTTCTTATTTGTTACAGTGTAATTAATCCAATATCATTTGATAATGTTCGTGCAAAATGGTTACCAGAAATAAAAAATAATAATGTGGATATACCAATTGTTCTCGTTGGTACAAAATTAGATTTACTCGATGATAAAAATACAATAAATAAACTTTTAGTAAAAGAAAATTTTTAAGTTTTTTGAAATATTTTGTTTTTATATTTATATTAAATAGGCTCGAAAATTAACACCAATTAGTACACAAAAAGGTTTAATGATGGCAGAAGAAATTGGTGCTGTTGCTTTTATGGAATGTTCAGCATTAACACAAAAAAATTTAATACGAGTTTTTGATATTGCTATACGAGCTGGTTTAGGAAAATATCCAAAAATGAAACAACGTAAAAGACATCAATGCATTTTATGTTAATATTATGTATACTTTTTCAAGAATATTTTTTTTTTGAGTTTATGTATTATCTGGATATCTTTGAAGTGTTTAAATATTAAAAAGAAGATTCTTTCTCTTCCTATGAAAACAAAGATTAATAATACAGTCAAAATTTACAATATTAATAGTATCTGTAAGCCACTTTAATTTGATATAATGGAAAGTTAATTTACAAGTTATAACAAAAAAAAAAAAGATATTGGACTTATTTAATTCTACGTGTTTTTTGCTTCAGTTAGAATGAATGTGATGATGTCATAGTAAGTTCTTATTCGATTAATCGTTTGAGATCTTTAAGATATGAATAAATGAAGTGTAAACTTTGTTTATGTCTAGATAAATAAGCTAATTTGAAGTAATTCTTTGCCAAGTATTGATTATTTATAAACACTAATTTGCACGACAGAGACAAACTAATCAAATCAAATTCGTAGGCTTCCATAGAAATAAAAATGCTTATGTTTGAAGATCTGCAATTAGAAATAATACGATCATTTTACTAGAGATCAGAATGAATGGTCGCGTTTTATATTTTGTTTTAGTTTTCATCATCTAATATATTTTATTGAAAAACAAAATATATGCATCCTTACTTTTCAACATGGACAAAGTTCTGTATGACCAATTTTTGATGATGGGAACAATATCATTTGTCGGCACACGGAGAATTCCTTTTCTTATTTCATCAATTAATGAATGATAGCTTCTAACTTTGTTGTCTTGCTCAAGTTTCGTAATTATTAAGCAATTTGAATCGATGTCATGCCATCATCAATCATTCGCATAACCACTTATCGTATATATTCATACGTCATTTCTTTGGGTTGAGTGATACATTTATACAGATGTGATTTGTTATTATGAAGTTCGTACGTCTCTCTAACAAATAACGTCAAGGTGAACAAAATATAATCAATATACATATCAATAGATCTAAACTTCAGCCATCGATTGTGACCTTCGGTATGCGTTACTAATCACAGAAATAAGAAAACAACTTCATCGTCTACCAGAAAAAAAAAAATAAAAACTTCTCCCAGTATCGAAATTGGGACAGACAGAATTCTTGTCTATTTTTGAGTACTAAAGTTGTATATATAAAATAATCTTTTTATTGTAGCATATTTCATGGTACATCATTATGTTCTATTACATCAGTTTAATCAATAGTTATTCTGAATACATTATATACTAAAAAAAAATCGTGAAAACCAAGCTTTGGTTAATAGTGAAAGTTTAATTTTTAACTTATGTTCGTGACATTGTCTACTTTACTACAGTCGAAATCGATCGAGTTGACCTTTTGATATGTTTTTCTTTGATTATGATGATCAGTTTATGTGTAGGCTAGTCTTATTTTATGGCATAACAAAAACATGAATGATGCATCGCTTTTTTTATTTGATCGTGTTTCGTCCATAGATACAGCTGACAATGATTTTCCTTCATAATTTATATGTTCAAGATAGCTTATTGTTATATTGCAATCTATTACTTAGACATGAACAAGAACATTCTATTTGTATGTAAATCGACCAAAAAGCTGCATCTATGTCTAATCATTGAATTGATGTTACTTTGCGATATGTATCGAACATTATAGCCAGTCAAGTCCGTTGAACTCAAGGTCAATTTACTCAAGTTTAGTAATCGAACATTTAATCCATGTTTATTTGTTTACATGTCAGCAAATGTTTTGTTGTAAAATACGAATTCTGATGTATTATTTAATATATTTCTTTGCTTATATTAACACTTAGAAAAGCCAATTCTTTGAAAAAAAAAATAAAAAATAAAGTTTTTGTCATAGAAAGACACACCGAAGTCCTGTCCTTCTGAATAAATATGGTTTTGTTGCAAAATAGTCAAATTTAAATTGACTTATTGGAGAAGATTTAGATCCTAATGTCTCGTGTTTACCCAGACAGTTTTGCCCACATGGTTCACAATATAACCAAAATTTTGTTATTATGAAACTTTAAGTAAGCGTAAATTTTTGTTAGGTCGCTTCTTTTTTTTTTATATTTAAACTGTATGTGGAGGCAAGTAGGATTTCGTATTGTAGAGAGTCACTTTTTTCTTATAGGTTTATTTTAACTCTAAGTCTATTATAATAGTGATAGAAAATGAACGAAATCAAATTTCAAAATTTCGCTTAAACAAAAGTTGAGCATAGATATCAGCTTTCGTTTGAAATCACTTTAAGTTAGACAGGATTGAGATAAAAAAAGAGAGAATGGTTGGCACTTCTGCCAACAACCACATTTGCCTGTAGAACTAGATTTTTTACATAAGGAATAGGTTTTGAGCTTTGATAGTTAGACAAGAGAGAGCACACTTGCTTTTTTTTCTGTTACGAAAGGCAATGCTTCTTCAGAGCAATAGAAATTCTTCATAAGATTTATATTGTCAAAGGAATGAGTGAGGTAGCGACATCTTCATGGTTTTTTTTAATGAACAATGTCGTCATAATAGAAATATTTAACATTGAAAATTTTCTCTCCTGCGTAGCCACACATAAAAACACTTGAGATATATCTTCTTTTTCACTGTGCAAAACAGAATAAAACTGTTACCTGGCGATGCGGATTGACGCGATGTATATGTTCTTGTTCTTTTACATCCGAGCTCAACAGGATAACAAAAGATAAATAGAGAATAATCAACAGATTCACAATACAAAAAAACAATCAGTAAATCCATCTTTAAATTTTGTTGAATGCTGATCGACACTTGTTGCATCAATTACTATTTACTCAAGATTTACATGATAGTCAGTTGTAATAATAATGATCGAAACAAAAAGAAACCACAATCATTTGTTATTGTAATCAGCATGCTGTTTCTCTTTGTTCTATTGTCACTCTATATTTTAACACGAACAGCTCAGATTGATCGAAAAGATTTCACGACTACTTTTACTACGAACAAGTGAATAGTTTCATAAAACTGTTGATGTATAAACAATTTCAAGATCAATTTAGGTTGCCATGGAATGGCTCTGTGCTCGACTATCGTATGATGCCTTATGTTGGTAATGGCCATGTGGCCACTGTTGTCTTTAGTGATTTTATCTATATGAATGGTCTCTACAATGGTGAAAATGGTCAGCTAGTTTCTTTTTCACTTTTCAAATTTTAACTTGTCTAAGATAGGTACAAGTCATCGAGCTCGAATTCCAAGTACACTCAATTGGCAATTTTTGATTCATCCATCATCATCTTCATTTACACTTAATGTTTCATCAGGTACAAATTTTTATTACTAAAAAATGATTACTAGCCTAATTTAGGTACATTTACTGAAACACTCGAAAATGATGAAGTTCGAATTGAACAACATATTTTCGCATCACAAGAATACACTGAATTGTTAATCTCACATGTTGTACTCACTCGAAGAGCGCTGAATGGTCAGATTATCGATGTAAAAGAATGCTGCTCGAATTCTTTTTCTCTGTAGGACATAAAATTGTCGTACCCACCAGAGTAAACGAACAAGTGACTAGTGATGATATCGACTTCGTAGTCTCAGCTCGCAATAATCAATATGTGTGAGTATTAGATTTACTCTTTCAAAAAAAGAAAAACGTTTGACTATCTTTTTGCTTTAAATAAGACTCCTCTCTGGCAAGACTCGTCAAGTGGAGAATAATCAATTTCAACAGGAACCACTATCTGTATTTGTTTATTACACACCATTACCCGTAAACGGTTTTGAACTTAATCCACAAGAAACAAGTCGAACATATCTTTTTGTTACTTCAATCGACAATGAACAAGCAAGAGCTAAACGAAGTTTTGACTATGGTAGGTCAAAAACAGTATTTGTTCATTTGTTCAAATGAGTGAAATCGAAAATACGTCGTATACAAAACTCAAGTACCAATTTGTCTATTCTCAATCAATTACTATAAGCTATCTGAAAATGATTTCTTGTAAATATCGAGCAATCTATTCGAAGCTTATCGTGAAGAGTTGATTAATTTACATCCAAAATGAACTCTTTTATTGATATAATTTTAAAAAATCTTTGCATTTAGAACATTCAAAAATCTGTATTTCATATGGATCAGCAATCAGCTAAGTATGAAGTGTGTTATTTATATGGACCTATCTTTTTTCTTCAAGTAATATTCAATAGTGTAGAGAAATTTCCGATTAATCTAGCGAAATATAACATTTCCATAACAAATCAATTCAGAGTTGCGAGTATGATTACGAAAATGAAGTAACAATTTTAGTACCAGAATTAGAGAACACAAACTTTCATCGACGTAAAGTTTTTATCATTCGAAACAAAACTTGAAAAACATCGATTTTGACCACGCTGAATCAGTTCTATGTCAAGTAAAAAAAAAACATGAAATCACCACATCATGTTTTATAATTCCTGTCGGTTATTTGTTGTACGAAACCGAAATACAGTCAAAAATTCCATTCAAAGTGTTTTTAGAGCAATTAGAGGTTACCTCGCAGATTGTGGAACTGTCAATACAACACACGAAAATTCTACGTTAACAAAAACTAGAGCTGCTTGTGCTCTCAAGTCAATAATTGTAAAATGGAATGTACAGAATTTTGAAGTAAATAGCAATGACTATGACAAACATTTGTATATTATTTCTATACTTCCGTGTCGCCCTTTTATATAAAAGTACACTTATTTTTATTTTTTCATGATACTCTTTCATAGTTCTTCGAATTTTGTTCTACTTGCTTTCGGTATATTTTATCTCATTTCACATTTGCACATTCTTGTCATAATGGAGATGTTTCTTGTGACTAGCTTCCAATGAACGCCATCCAGATCAGGTATGGTCGACCCATGCATCTCTATGGAATGATATTTGGGCAAATGGACGTATTGAAGTTAATGGCGACGATGAATTGCAACGACAAATCAACGCTGCTTACTATTACATACTCAGTTCTATTCCACCACTGTCCACTAGAAGTGAACACAAACAATTCTATGGTCTTAGTCCAGGAAGTCTTTCACGCGGCGGTCTTGTATTCAAAGATTACGCTGGTCATTCCTTTTGGGATACTGAAACCTGGATGTATCCGTCGATTCTTCTGTTCTATCCCACGTATGAAATAAAATCTTCCTATGAAATATTTAAAGAAAAGCTTGTAAGACGGCCTAACTCTTTCTTTGAGTTATCACTCTTCATTTCTTTCGTGTGAAAATAGGGTTGATACATGCAAAAAACTGTCATTGACAAATAGAAAATCTTAGAACTCGCGTCCACCATTCATAGAACTTTTAATAATTTATCTCTCTTTCTCTTAGCTTGGCCAAAGAAATACTTTCATATCGAATAGCTCTAGGTGATTCAGCTGCCGAAAATGCCCGCTTACTTGGTTATGAAGGCTGGAGGTAGAATAGAATTTATATTTTTCTTATAATTGCAATTTCCGATTACTAAGATTCCCATGGGAGAGTGCACGAACCGGAGTTGACGTTACACCCGATGGCTATCTTGACATTGCTCTCTATCAACATCACATCACTGGTGACATCGCATTTGCTGCAAGACAATATATAGCTGCGACAGGTGATCAAAGATGGTTGATATCTGAACATGGTGGAGATCTCATCTATGAGATAGCTCGATTGTGGGCATCGAGAGTTGTATACAGTAATGAGAAGAAACAATATGAAATATTGAGTAAGTTTTATCTGTTCTGGATATGTGTTTCATATTGATTTTATGCAGCTGTATTGCCACCTGATGAAGATGCACGACCGTTCAAAAACAATTCTGTATTTACGAATGCAGTTGCTTCATATTCCATTCAATTGGCTGATCGAGTCAGTTGTATCACCAGAAAATCTGTACCTCAAACTTGGCTCGATATTGCATTCAATTTATATTTTCCTTTTGATAATGCAACACAAACTCATCTTGAATATGACGGATTCGATTTGAGTAAGTCATTGTATACGACACATATATTTCTTTATTTTTTTTTCTCTAAAATAACATCATACAGAGAACACAATTATTAAACAAGCTGATGTTGTCCTTCTTGGATTTCCTCTAATGTGGCCAATGAGTAAAGAAATACGACGTAATGATCTATTGTCCTATGAACCATTAACTCGTGATACAGGACCGGCAATGACATGGTCAATGCATACAATTGGATTTCTTGAATTGAATGAGTTTGAAAAAGCTCGACAAATGTTTCGACGTGCTTATGAAATATATGTTCGACCACCGTTTAATGTTAGTCGACTTCTCTCTTCAATTTGATCAATTCCATCTTGTATTTTAGGTATGGACTGAGGCTCAGGATGGTATAGGTGCTGTCAATTTCATAACAGGTGCTGGGGGCTTCTTGCAAGCTATTCTTTTCGGTTACGGTGGTATTCGTCTCACATTAGATCAGCTTGAAGTGATGCCGCCATCTTGTTTGCCCAATCAAGCTAAAAAACTTATTTTTCATGGTCTGAAATATCATGGAGCAATACTCGATTTGACAATTGAAAATCAGCGATATCACCTTGATATACGTATAATGAATAATAATAACTCCATGCCACTTGTGTACGAATACGAACAGCAGCAAGTTCCACTAACAAACAATACTCGTCTCTCATACCAAATTGGCACTCGTCTTATTATTCGCCCATCAATACGATTGTGTGCTTGACTAGTTTTTTCTATTGCCTTTATATTCTAATAAAACTTTTCTTTTCGCATATGGAATAAAATTTGGCGAGACTTCACTAATCATGGACAACGTCCTCGGATAATTTCTGATAGACAAATGACGTGATAGATGAGCTGATATGATTGTTTAACAATTCATTATAAAAAAAGAACTAATTGAAAAACGACAGATGGGTTCATGGGTGGATGGCTAGATGTTATTGAGAGTCTTATTGTCATCTATATACCTTGTCCGCACGAATTCATGCTGAATTAGATGAACAAAATCGAAAAGCCTCAGCAAGAAATCTATTAAGTCAGTGAGGGGTGGGTGTTACTGTAGATTGTAGCTATTAGGTGCTGATATGGATGTTGTGTCGGCCTGGGTTTCAGATTAGCACCGAAGATAGTTGTGGTTGTGTCTTTGAATGTGTGATGACGCTGTTGGTTTCTTTATTTTTGACAGTTACAGTAAGAGCTACATCGCGTTTGCATTTTAGCATTTAAATATTTCGACTTGCAACATTTTTCAGAAGAATCAAAAACAGATCGAACAACATAAGAACAGAGAATTGATCCTATGTATTTATAGTAAGTTAAAGTCTAAGTTTTATTGAAATTTGGTTGAGTTTTTGAAATTTATATAGCTCGCAAGTATGTTCGATTGAAATCTAGTTGGTTTAGTAAGTTCTGATAAAAAAAAGACTCTTTAGACTTATGTTTATTTATTGTCCAATCTGACCTAGCTCATAGATAATATTTTAATTTACAAATATCATGTTGTTAAATTTTATTGATTTATATTCCAGAGAAAATCAATAAAAAATCAGTTAGCTTATTTGTTTCGTGTAATAGACTAATAAATGTTTTCTCTCAGAATTTAATGTGTAGCACATTGATATACTCATTTACTTGCCTATAATAATATTTTCGAACATCATTTCTGGATGTGCGCGCAGCAGGTATTCATGCACATATTAGACTATGAATCAGTGGAAATGAGAATGCGAAGTTATTTTTGAGTCAGAATAATCTTTTATTCGCTTATCACCTGATTAAAAACGAAACTAGCCTAACAACAGATGACTGTGTACTATCAAGTAAAAAGATTGATCATATTCGGATCAACTTAATGATCTCATTGCCAAATTAACCAAGGTACAAGATGAACTGCGAATAGCGTACAAAAAATACGGTTGCAAATTTTGGATGGGGGACACATGACAGACAAAGTATCTTGAAATTTGACTATCTATGTTAGTATACGTTATGCGCAGCTCATATTTTACCTTAGTTACTTTGGTAGTAAGATCATCAATTTGTTCCAAATATGGTTAAACTCCTTAACTTGAAGTACATGATCTTCTCTTTGAAGATTTTTGTTATCTAAGATTTTATTTATCCTGTGGCGCACATATATGCTGAACTAAATAAATCAAGATAAATCCAACAGCAGTAAGAACTTATTTATTTTGTAATCTTTTACTTATTTGAATTCAATTTCATTCTATTCTAACGAGTCTATGGTGTTTTTGAATGCAAACTGAGTTTGGGAAAAAATGACGTTCGATTTTTTGCAAATATCATTCTACTCTTCATTCCATCGATTCAAGTACTATATTAGTCTGCTATAGACATTGATTTTATCGCTCAGTAACTTAACCAGCATACGATTCTTTCTCTCTACGAGTTTTGATATATACTACGGAGTTTTGCTTAAAATTAGAATACAAACAGTTCAGGTTTTCTTATGTCCGTCAGAATCGGATTCTACTACATCAAAAAAACGATCGCTCTATTGATGAAAACTCGCAATAAGATCTATTCCCTGAGTGAACAGCTCGAAAATGCACTAATGAGACTAAAAAGTTACAAACCACAGGGTTTCAAAACGATATAAGCATTGATATTACTTACGTGCCATTTCTCGTTCCGATGGAAACGTATCTAATAATTTTTGGTTTCCTCCTCACACAGTTGTTAGAGCCTGGAGTTATCCGTAATGGGGCCCAAGTAGCGGGGGCCGCAAACTTCAACTTAACATTTACACTCATTATTTTCTTCGAAACTATGTGTGAGTTCCACAAAAAACTATGTATATATATATGTATAGTTATATAAATAATTCTAAAGACACTCATATACATATGTATTTGTATGAATAATTATAAACACTCCATAGACTCTCATTTCAATTAGAAATCGGATATCGTTTTTTTGTATTAGAGTACACATGAAAGGAAATAAGATCAGGTGTGAGTGTGGCTATCGATAGGTTGGTGTGTTCTACTGGGTCACGCACTCATCGTCACGAGTAAATATTTCAAAACTAAACATATCAATCTTAAGAATTTGATGAATTTTGAACATGTTAAGACGGCTCTTTTTCATTTCTTTGCTCAAATTGTTGCAAATTGAATTTTTTTCATTGTTCTTGTCAGTGAATCATTTCTTTTCACTTCACTTCCACTTGTCTTTTCTTTTTATATCAGTATTTAATTCTCCTTCTTCATGTTTTACTTTTCATTTAAATCGCATCTTGCTATTTACAGGTATTTTTCTTATGTCAATGGGTGGATTGTTTCTTCTTCAGTATAGTTAACTAGAATTTAGCTCAGTTGATATTTCTAGACATTCGAATTTTAAAAAAAAGATCTGTACTAAGACAAAGCATAAATTCTTTACTTCGAGTAGGTAAAAAATTCGATTTTTCCTAAGTAATTTAAACAATAGAACAGTTCGATTTTCTATTTTGATGAGATCTGCGAATAAAGATGTTTTTGAAAAGAAGACTAATATTCACAAGCACCAACATTCTAAATCTATATCCACGCACATCTTTATGCGTACGAATCAATTAAAATGAATTTTTAACAACTTGAATTTTAACAAAAAGTTTTGTCGATTTCAGCATGTGCGTTGATAAGACTTCCGGATGTTAGTGAAATCCTTCTTTTTACAAATACTCTTGTTTCTACACTAACACCAATACCTTAAATCTGAAGGTAACGTTCAATAACAGATATTTATTCAAAAAAGCAAGATGGATAGGGATGAGAACGTATAAACTACCCCAAAAAGAAATCTTGAAAGATCAATGCAGATGACATATAAAAGAACTAGGAAACAGAAAAGAGAAATTATCTTATTAGAAAATCCTCGAAGAAAAAAAATCTATGAATTCATACATAGCCATATCACCATAGAAAAAAATTAATCTGTTTTAGATATTCGTCCTTAACGTTAGTTAGAAATTACATAGTAGTGATAATTTTTACTTGGCGATTTTGTTTTATAACCATGATTTCAATTTATTAATTTAGTAACAACAAGTTTTACTTACATATTAATTATCTAACTTAGCAAATATTTTTATAACTGAAAAGCTATAAATTAACTGAGCGTTCAATATTTTTTCTCTTAGCAGTCAATTTATTTATTGAGCAAATACAAATTTTACTTGGCAAAAGTCAATTAAGCTATTTTAATAATGTTACGTAACAAATAAATTGATGCCTTTTATTATCTTTTAATATATTCAAAACGATACAATAAAACTTTTTTCATAATTCAAATGAGAATAAATTAAATGAATACAAGAAAATTTTAATAATATAGTTTGAAATAGTTTTGACAGTTAATAGATTTGTGTGTTATAACCTGCTTTTTATTCATATTGCCTACTCGGGCAGGTCAAAAAAGAATAAAATGGCAATATATTATTTCTTGAAGAAATATATGTAACATATACTGAAATGATTCATATGTTTATTATTTAATAATGAGTCTTAAGTTATGCGAGAGTAAAAGAAAAAAAAAGTAAAATAATGATAGAGAAGGAAGGAATGCAAACAAACGAACAAATTTAGGTAGCACATTTCATTCGAAAAAGATTATTCGATACCTTCATATTTTTAAGCAATCGACAAAACTTAAGTTATTTGTGAAGAGTAAAAGAAAGTTCAAGGAGCAATAAATGTGTTCGACGAGAGCTAGCAATCACTTGTCCTGATATCTAGTCATATCAAAGAATCACTTTCATCAAATCGAAGTAGTTTAAACAAGTTTTCGAACATGCAGGAAACTAGAAATTTGAAAATTTCGTGAAATATTTCTTTTGACATATTATGTTTTGAAAATGCACGAATTTTCATTTATTTAGATACATATTTCAATTTGCTCGAAATCAAATAGACTACTTGTCGAAAACAAAATGAAAACTGCTCACTGATTTGATTAGATATCGACAAAAATTGACCTTGACTATGCATCATAAGTTAAATGAAAGGTAAAGCAGTAACTATTTTATTCACAATAATTGCTTATCATCGCTGATGTGATGATACCATCGCTTAAATGAAAAATTGCATTTGATGGACAATAGTGATTAATTTTGCATTTAAACAAAATAAGAATACGATTTTTATTTTTTACTTTAAAAATCGTTTATTATTATAAAAGAATATTTTTGACGATGCATCACTGTTTAAATATCATGAAGTTAAACATAGTTTAAAGAACAAAAAAGTGTTCCTTAAATAACTGGGATAAAAGATTAAGTTACCCTAATGAATCTGACAAAAGGTTTATGACAATAGTTATAAGGAGATGTAAGGGTTTAGTATTGTACATTTGTTTTTTTTTACTATGAATATTCACACCTATGCTCACCATTTTGTTTGATAGAAGGTGGAGTTAGTTATAAGATCTTTAGAAAATCTCCATCAAGCTTCATAAACTTAAATGTACATACGACCAATCAAAGATCTCTTAGCGTTTCAACTAGAGAATCATAGATGAAACCGATATCAGTAAAGGTTTTATACCACTAGTTTGTCAGTAGACTGCTCGAATGCCGGTAGACTATCTTTTTTTTCAGGAGCTATTAGATACTATTGTCAAGCCTTAACCAGTCAACTTATATAAACAATGATCGAAGGCAATTACCTTTCACTTTGAAATTGTATATACTTTGACCGATTGACCAATTACAGAGATGCAACTAGTACTGTTATTGGTTGTTCGAAATCTAAATCGATTCCATCTATGTAGTGAACCAAACTACGAAATGAAAAATAAAGTGTCCTATTTTGAATCTATTTACCATTAAAACAATAAGTATGCGACTGAAGTATAAAAATCTACTATAATAATAATGCACAATTAAACTGTATCCATGTTTCGATCGAAACTCTACAAAACATTGATGAAACACTTAGCATTTTTCTACAGGATAGGAAAAAACGATAATATCTATACGAAATAATGTATTATCCAAAAAGCAATCTAGAAACAATAGTGAGACTAAATATTTTAATAATTTTATGAAACAGTAAGATTTTTTTGTAAAATAGTAATTTTTGAAGCAAAACGTTGTCCATCATGAGTTTACTATTTCTATTAGTTTTATAGCCACAGAAAATTTCGAGACAGACACAACTTTTAGCGAGATGTTTTTTTTTATTTTCTAAAGACATGTCATTTCAAGACACATTTCATATTTAAGTAATCACATTTTTGTTTTCAATTATAGTAGGTCTATGTCAAATTCAAAGTTCTATCAGCTATTAGTATTTTTTCTAGATCTATTTTTTTTGCAAGAAAAATTCAATTAAAAACTAAATGTTAAACACACAGAGAGGCTACTGTAAAGAGGAGTAAGTTTTTTGGATCACGCCGTACTATCGTGAATAAACTAAGAACCTCATACTCATATGTTTAATATCGGCTCCCACTCTTTCCTTGCATTGACAACGCGTATGAGTTTGTAACCACAACACCATCAATGTCAGTTCTCTTCTATTATAAATATAGGTAAGTGTAATAATAAGGTATGTCAATTTAAAATAAAACAACATTTATCGTAATTAATGAAGAAAGGCTCTTAATACCTCGTAAAAAACTAATAGGCAATGAGTGACAATCATTTTTCAATCAATTACCGATGAAAAATGATCGGCCAGTGACATTCTTTTTTGATTGATACCTGTGTGAGAAATAATTATTACTCATTGCCAATCGATTTCTTGCACGGCACCTTTTTCTTTTTTTTTAGTCAATTCTAATTTATGTCAACCGATAACTGCATATGTCAATCGTGCATATTCGTATACTTTGATAGACTCATTCTTTTCTTTTCACTGAAATATTCACATGGACATTTTGTTGATGATGCATATGGCAACATCTATCCGTTTCAAGCTCATGCTGTTAGGTCACTTGTCTAGCAATATATATGCTTTTGAGAATGTCAGCTAAAAAATTTGTTTTATGTTTTTAATATGCTTACTTTAGGCTAACGTCATAACGGTTCTTATTAATGTATGAGACTAGCAGACTCAAGTTCAACTTCATGCTACGCCGCAATCAATTCAATTATCAATACCAACGACTATCTCTCCTCTAGATATGGTCTCATATTGTTATATCAGCTAGCTGATCGTATCTAGTAAGAGCTGTCTGTCAACATTACGAATTATTATTATATGCGTCTCCATTAGCTAGTAAAATTTAGACTGATTTCCTAACGTAGACTTTAGTAGCATCCGTCAGTATACTAGTAAGGTCTTCAATTATTGAGCATGTCTGATTATTCATGCTTGACAATCTTTTGATTGTCAACTACAAGAAAGGAGTCGATACTAGCAAGTATTTTATATGTGGTCTATTGTTATCATCATTCTCTCTTGCATAACTATATAAAAACCGAAATAATACCATCGTTTGTTTGTGAATAATATGTACAATATTTTATAAAAACAAGAATTCGCAAACAGAAGACAATTCTTGTACTCAGGATTATTCTTTTAATCGATTTCGAAATCGAATTCTAAAGTAATGTCGTTGTTAGAAGTTTTCTTTTCACTAGAATGGAATATACATGCTTTTAACAGATCCCGTCCTATGCAAACGCGCATATTTAGGAATATATAGGCGAAACATCGTTTAGAAACTTACATTCGCGAGCTATGAAGAAAAACAGAAACAGTCTGTAGCTTGGTAACTCTTTGAGAAAATCGAACTTTTCTCGTGGGAATTTTGTCAAAGCCTAATTTTTCAAAGTACAGTTTTCCAAAAATAAATAATTACTCTTAGTTAAGAAAAGAGTGATCAATGTCTAGTGTATTGTACAGCACTGTAATTGACGTGACATAGACTACAAGCAGACTATGAAAGAATAGATCGCTTTTGCTAGAAGAGCAAATCACTTCGCGAAATCGTTGCACGCTCGCGACAGTACAAATAGCATGCAAAAATTGTTTCTCCATGTTTCTGTGTGCTGCAGAAGCATCGACAGTTACAGCATGAAGAACTTCTTATTTCTACTCAGTTTTAATGATTTCCTCTCTAACATCGACAATGTCTATTGTTCATCTGGCGGAAAGCCCGGAAAAGAATTGACATCATTAAACATTTATATGTGAGCACTTTGTTAAGGGTAGCATACGAGGTCGTGGAATTCAATTCGGTTTGTGTCACCCATATTGAAACACTTTGTTGATGTCGCTACAACTACCATAAGATACTTTTCGCCATCCCAACAAATACTGGACCCTTTCCACATTGTCTAGTTATGAAACACATCACATGTATGTGCTCAACACATTGTAGTAACCATATTAGGTCGAAAAAACTGAGGTTAACTGTTTTTTCTACAGAGACAGCATCAAGTAATTTTCAACTGTCGATTTTTACTTAGCTGGCTAGTAGAACATACTAGAGATAATGTTAGAACTTTGATTCTTAATGTTACAAGTGACAGATCAGTAAAAACTAGTACTAACTAGTACATTGCGTCAATATACTGTGAAACCTCGGAATATATCGTGATTCGGATTTTTTGCAAGAAAATTGTCATAGAATGAACCTCATGAATAAACAAAAAATGTCTGCATCGGCATCATGAGACGTCCAATACGTAGGTGATCATTTTAAGTATCTGTGTGACAATGGTTGTTTTTCTTAAATAATAGAAGGTACAATGAAAAAAAAAGTGAACTCAATATGAGTGAACGCATCATGTGAAAAACTTTCTATTTGTATAGAGCATCTCGATTAAATATTCATAAACTTTCTTGTGTTCTCATTCTGACTTAACACAAGAAATACAAGTATGAGCGTCATTTTTATTAGATTTCATTAGGCCAAATTCTTTGCTTAAGAAAAACATGATATATTCAATGAATTACAGGTGTTTAGAAATATTGAATCGAAAATTATGAAATATACAATTCATTTCTTTACATCATTTTTTATTAACAAAATACATATGGTGAATAATGAAGGTCGAACAACACATTCAACAACAACGCAGTTACCATGGTATAGCATGCGAAACCATAGTCTTTCGAGGAGATCATCACGGACTCAAGGGTTCGATAAAATAGGGAGATGCCGTTGCAAAAACATGAACGAAAAGAATTCATCAATCGATTCTGTGTATTTTTGTCCTCTCAAATTCAACTGTCAATTCGTCAGCAGCTAGTTTGTCATTTGCTCTGTCGGATGATACATTGGTGAAATATATTTGAAGTCAAATAAGCGTAAAGTGATATGAGAAAAACAAAGCACTTTCGTTTTGCATTAAGAGAAAAATAGATATTATTTATATTCTGAACAAAATCAGACGTGAACTTCAATAACAGCTACTTTTGATTAAGATCTACAAAAATCATTTGAAAAATATAGAGAGAGTAGAGGTAGACTGGAACGGTTTTCGTTTCGCCAAAAACTTGCAAAAAGAAGAAATAAACGAAAAAAATCGTTTCGATAGATGATTAAATAAAGTTTTGACGAATTGCTGCGAGATAAGTACTACTGTGACAGAATATTACAACTATTACCGTTTTCGATAGCTCTCAAATTTGAAGTCAAGGTTGTACGATTGGATTAGAGTACGAAAAACATCTTTGATAGAGCAGAATATAACAATTCATATCTTGAAAGGACTTCATAAAAAAATTCTTAGTTTCTCAGATGCTCTCATATTATTCTCTACACTAGATATTGATGCCTTAGTGCTGAAATATAAACATAGTGTCCCATTCTCGATTAAGTTTATTGTGCGTCATTATTTACTCTCATTACTTGGTTGAATTGACTGTTCACACGTGATGTTTAACCTTTCCTTGTCATCTCTTCTTAACACAGGCTTTATTATTCTTTCTATTGTAACTCTATATGGTGACCCATCTCGCTCTCCTTGACTCTTCTTTTCTTTTTTCATTTTTCTTATCTCTCCTGGTAGTGTATATAAACGCATGCTTCTTATGTAAACGATATGGTTAATGATACTAAGAATCTAAATGAAGCGTAACTTTATCATCACTATTGACTCTTCTAACTAAAATCGTCAAACATAGTTTTTGCTAGTTCTAAAGATGGGTTTGTATATAAATATTAAATGATAAAAGTTTTCTATCATTAGTGCCTGAATCTTCTCAAAAGAAATGTATGAGGATTAATTAGGAATGTACCACTAGTCAAACACGTATTCCAGAACTTCAAAATAGAATACATGAATTCCTGTCTTATCCAAAAATAAAAATTTCGTACACTAAGATATTCATTTTTTTTATACCATGCGTCGAGTGACATATATTGTTAGACTACTGACTACCCACACATTCCTACTCTATAAAAGAATTCATTTCTTCCAGAACAATAAGATCCGGATACGTTACACTATCTTTTTAGAATGTGCGCGCAGAAATCAACCATCAGCTTGGTTACTAATTGATCAATGTGAAACTACTGCTTACTATTGTTTTTCTCGTACATGAATCACTATTCCATCAGTAATTTATTAGTTGACAGCAAATATTTTCACACGTTTGATAATATTTTCTGCCAGTAATATATTACTAACAACAAATCTTTTCACACGTACGATATTACATGGCATATTACGGCAGAGTAAGAATGTGCTCTAACGTAGATGACATTCTAGTAATTTAGAAAAAAGGCAAAGAGTATTTCATCTTATTGTTCTGTCCTTGAAGAATAGCAGGAAGAAAAAGAATAGGTAAATAAATCATTTGTGCAATTCAGTTGGGTATTGGTTATGATGTATTGAACACAGAAAAATTAAGGTCTATTTCAACTGCTCAATCAGAACATAAACACCAGGAGGTATAGAACTGTAGTAATTATTACCAATCTCTATCATTGCACCAAGAATTGTCATAATTGTGTGCTTTTGATTGATGGTATTTGAAAAAGACCTCTTCAGACTATAATAAGACACGGGAAAAAAGTTCGCGGCATTTTTGCTATCGGTATATCTTTGCAACTACTTGAGGAATTTCAACAAATAAATAGTCATTTTAAAGAGCATTTCAAAGTACACTTATTGTGCAAAAATAAAGGTTCTACCTCAAGAAGTAAGAGCGTCAATAAAGGAAGTTTGTTACATGCGTTTTTGGTTCTCAAAAAACAACAGGTACGACAGATTAAACGGTGGCATTTTGCATATCAACTTTTCATCACTTAATACGTTGTTTAAAAAAAACAAAATATGTCACAAGATGCAGTGTGAAAAGCTCTACAATCTACAAAGTAAAGCTGATTTTAATTGTGCACTTTTTGTTTTCAAAAAAAGCCAAGTTCTGTGCGACTGATTTTCGACGCTGTGAAAAGATCACTTTTTTTCTACACGAATCACTCATTGCATCTTTTCATCACCTAATACATTTTATTAAAAAAACAAAATATACCACAAGATGCAGCATGAAATGCTCTACAATTTATACGAAAGACTTTATTTGCTAAAATCTCTCAAGTAGTTGCAAAGATATATCGATAGGAAAAATGCCGCGAACTTTTTTCCCTTATATTATTTCACTTCGGTTCCTTTTCTCACTGTCCAATGCTTATGCAGGAATGATAAACATTTTTCTCAAATAGAAAATTTTCATAAAATTCATAGTGTTTCGACTTTAACTGTGCCTAGGTGCAGAATACGCTATATATTAATGTCCGATAGAGTGCGATTGAGTAGCACAAGCAGTTGAATAGAACACAAGGTTTTCTTGCCTCTGGAACGAGATTAACTTTCTACCAAAAATCTAGAGTTCTTTTCTTTTATCTGGACCATTGAAGTTCACTTTTGTAGCATCCAGATCCAATGGCGTTACGCTACATTCTTCATAATATATTGCTTGACGACGGATTTTATATTTTTTCTTAGTTCACAGTTTTCTACAAATTCTAGATGTGTATTTTTTTGTATTTACGTATGTGTCGTGTTATGTGAAACGTTTTAATTTCAAGATTTGTTTTGATACTGATAAATATTGAATCACCAATATTGAAGGGCCTGGATTGTTATTCTCGTCACACATAATTCCCATCATTCATAAATTTTTACGGTCCTAAACATATAACCACTTACATTATACTTCATTGTCTTTCAGTCAAGAACTGACTAAATCAATTATTAATGAATGTTACAGATTACTAATAGATAGTAAATATGTCATGGTCACGCTATTTTTGTCTAATCATCTTGATATGTTTTAGATTTCAAAATCAAAATAGTATTCCTTACATTTGAAAAACTGAGAGTTCTGCACAATAAATAACAGCATGAATTGCATCCGTCACATGATCATCGGGCTCTTTATACTCTTCCATATTTATCGTGTGAATTGTGCTTTTATTCCTAATAGAACGGATTACGATGCTTATGGTGTAAAAATAGCTATGAATGAAGATCTTCTTGTACAAGCTCAAAATGCCAAAAATCCACCGACATTTTTTATTCAATTTGCACCTTACAATAATACAGAAAATTCATCCCAATGTTCCATTAACTATTCTGATATGTTAGACACTTATATTTATTGCGTTGCTGTCGGAAAGAAACCGAATCAAAATCAAACACAATTTTTCTTTGCTGGGGAACTGATCAACAGTCGTAATGGAGCATTTATTGGCGTCGCCAAGTACAATCAGACAAATATTGATGCGAATGTGTCAAACTCCTGTGCGTTGAGTTTCTCTTACTCTCTACAGTATCTAATTAATTATGAACATCAAGACTACTATGTCATTGGTGTTGAACCACAAGGTCGTTTTGCCTATGGATTTTCAAATCAGTTTGTCTTTATATTTGATTCTGCAAATGGCTCAACCTTGGAATCATGGAATGGCAACTTAACATGGCCGAATAGCTCTTTTATGCCTCATGCTGTTGATATCAGTAACAATTTCGGCATAATTGCAGGTTTCATTCAAAATGATTCACATGAAAGGGTCAAATATAGTCCAATCATTTATTTACTTAATTTTAATTCATCAAATCGTCATCCAATTGTTGTTGATCAATATATGCCAATAGCTAGTTCTGGTACATGGCAAGATTTATTGAGCAATTCGGATGCGAATATCTATTCAGCAAAGTATGATATGTCAATTAGTATTAATAGTCTTGGTGATGTTTTAGTTGGAATGCAATTTATCAATCGAGTCTTCTTATTTTCAATAAATATTTCCAATCCGATGCAATTGTTTTATATAAGTAGGAATACCAACGGTCGATCATTAGGTAACGGAAAAAGTATAGCCTGGTTAGATAATGGAAATATCGCTGCTATACTTGTCAATACCTATTCACTCAATTATCAGTGGTCGTCATCTCAAATCTCATTCTATGAGATGCAATCAAGTATTTATAATTCCAACAGTACCCCTCTATCAATTTTTCCTAACTATCATCAATTATTGCCATCAATTTTTAGTCCTGTATTTTTAAATATCGTTTCATCATCAACGTCACTAACTCTAATGGATGATAATGGCAAATTATTAATTTTCATCGCTACATCAAAAGGTTTCTATCCATCAATACCAGCAACGGGATCAGTACCACTTATTACATCACCACAGCCTTGTCTGCCTGGTATGTACAAAGATCAAGTCGGCATTAATGATTGTATCCTCTGTCCGACTGGTACAAAAAATCCGGGTAATTCTACTATTAAATGTACTTCATGTGCATCAGATGCATTTTGTCCGCTTGGATCAGTGAGTGAAATATCTCAATCTGCATTGGAAACTATCACACAATTAATTGCCTATCCAAAATCACCTGAAAGTACTATATTCGATGAGGTTTTAATTCAAAATATGTTTCATATCGGATCGGGTCGTTGTCTTTTAGTATCACCTTTATTTTGGACATTAGTCGTAGCTGGTTTAGCTATTCTGATTGTGATAGGTATGAAAATACTGAAATGTTTTATCCGTCATAGAACATATGCACGAACAAAAACTCGAATTCACAGCATATTTAAAAAAACAGATCTAATTGGAGAAGGCGAACTATGGGTCGGTGGTTTGGCATCATTTTCTGTGGTGGTTCTTGTTTGTTTTGCCTATGCATTTAGCAATGCCTATTACAATCAATATCCTATTGAAACATCGACCGATTCCTATTTTGCCTGTGATCTATCGATTCGTAATGCTAAATTTCAAACAAGTCTTCAAACACTAGGTATATCGCCATCCGAAACTGAGAAAAAAATGTTCGATTTGTTAAATGAACAAAGCTTGTCGCTAAATATCGAATTCATCAATACGTTGATTGATTGTGATGTCATATCTATTCAAGCTCTATATGGTACAATCTGGTCGACAATTCGCTGGTCTAATTGTCAAAATAATAATTCCATTCTATTCCTCTCCGTTTCCCTTCCATTTCAACACATATCTGTACAAATCATCCTAGCTGAAGTTCAAACAATCGGTGGTCTACGTATTGGTCTAAGTGGTAATAAACATGAAGAAGAATCATATAAACTCAAAGAATTAAATTTTTACCAATCTTTTTCGAGAAATGGATCTGTTCTAGCACAAACATTACCTGTGTCTCTGGCGCTAACAAAAGTAATCAATGAAACATTGCTGATAGAAGGTGAAGAGTCTCATTTTAGTGGCATCTATATTTCAACCTACACAGTTGATTTAAACAGTTTATTTCTTACACAAGATCAATATATTCGTTCGACGTCACAAGAGATTATATTGATCATTTCGCTGAGTGAAACACCTTACTATGTCAAAAATCAACAACAACCAATAGCCAAACGAGCAGAAATTATATTTCATAATCTTCTATTCACTATAGTTTGTCTGGAAATATTTAGTTTGATTTTCGTATTGCATAAATTGACTTTGAATCCACTTTATCATTTAATCCGTCGAAAGATGTTTCGTCATCATGAGAAGTGTAAAATGAATGACGAAGAGATAAATGGTAACCCAAAATACTCGGATAATCTGTCTAATACCACTGCTGTTAATAAACAGCGTGTGGTACATTTTTTCTAGAACTCGAGCATTCGTCTACATTGAAACTAACAATGAGCTCAAATTTTTTGTCAAAATAATCTTCCGTGTATTCTGTATACTATTTATTTTATTGAATATAATAAACTGAAAATCGGCGTTTTGCGTCAAAATTTCCAATGATCATCATATGAATAGCAGTAATATCACCTTCCAAACAACTTGAAATTAGTTCTTTCGAATCTATGAAAGATCGGATGTTTTACAAGGGAAAGTCTTCAACTGATGCGTCGTTTGTGAGTTTGGACAACGTGCATCATGGAGCTTTTAATGAGCTATGAGTATCCTAAAAACAATTCGAGCTATTAGGTTATTATTGCCGATATACTATATTTTTATGTTATTTGTAGGAAAATGTCATAGTCCTTCTCAAGATCACTGGCTAAATTGAATTTTGAATTTCCACGTGACACATTTGCATAGAAGCAGAGCTTAATGAAACTAGATTTTTATGAAAAGTTCAAATCTTCCATTTGCTCTTATTCTGAAATATGAACATCGAAATCTATTGGTACATGGGAATGACATAAAAAAACATGTGTATACCATAGCTGTATTTTAGGGTAGGAGCAATCAGAATCATTGTGGTCTACCTCTATACAAAGTTTCCAGTTGAAACTCAAAACTCAGTTTTCCTAGTGTTCTTGTGAAGGTCCACGGCGTTTTCTTACAAATAACGTAAAAATATAGTATATCAGCAACAAAAAGCTAACATTTTGAATTTTTTTAAGGATACCCATACAAGATTACGAGCAATATGATGTCTATTGGCCGAATTAAAAAAAAAAGAGATGTATCAGTTGGATATCTACCCTCGTTAAGGAAAAATCTTTTGTAGTTCGGTACCGTTTTCAAAAATTATTGGAAGTTGTTGATCTCTGATGCGAGTTATTGTTTTTAATTCAAAGCATTTATCATCTATAAATTATATTGATCTTTTGAACATTCTATACGATTCACTATACGAATGATTCTAGTGAATATGACGATATGAATCGGTGTCCATGTTGACACTAGTTACACATCATGCATGCACAGCGATATACACTTGCTGCCACTCATATCCAATTCATCGCTGCATTAGAACAAGATAAAGATTGATTTGATTTACAAAAATAATTAATGTCATGTAATTATAATGCAATATATTAAATGCATTTTGATGTATTATAATCCAAATAATGGCAAAGTTGCCCATATATCCATTGGTTCTTAGTGAATTAATCGAAATTTTATTATTATAATACATGACATGCATTAAATAGATTGTATTATAATTACATTACATTCATTATTTATGGACAATAATGCCCACTATTTTATATTATCAACTATATGATTAGTCACCATTATATTTTCCTTCTTTAAATCTTTCTTTTCTATAAGTCAATATTTGAAGTATGACATTCGACACTTTGTTTATTAATATAATCTAAGGATATAAAATAAAATCTATTATCTAGATAGATATGAATAAATTTATATAATCATATTTGTATGTAAATAAATGATCGTGATTAACAAAATTCAATTTTGATTTCAATTTTAGATTAGATTTCTTTCAAGATTGTAATTGATATTTGAAATATTCTAATTAACCTTTTCTTTTTTTTTCTATAGATAAATCTTGTAATTATTGAAAATTTCAACTTAATTGAATTAGTTTTTTTTTTCTCAAAAACTTTCTTAAACTTTAAAAAAAGTATATACAAAAAAGAAAACAAAACTATTTTATTATTTGTTATTTGTTTTTTCGATTCAATCAATGAATAAATTTAAATAAAATATATAATTTATAATTCTTTATTTGAACTATATTAGACCTTAAATATTAGGAACAGGGTTTGCAATGGAAAATCTAAAACAAAATGTATCTGTACACTTTACTTATATAACTAAAGTGTATCCGTACACATTATTTTCATCACTAAAGTGTATCAAAGTGTACGGATACGGAAGTCAATTTTTTTTCAAATATAAAATATAAATTGAAATCGTTTCACAAAAAAATAAGCAAAGAAAAACGCGAGTTTATAGAAAAAACACGTAAACAAGTTTTGTATTGCATAGAGTCGTATCATTATCAGATATCGAGAAAAAAAGAAGGCATATCTAATTAATGATAAGACCCGATCGAAAGATATCACAATTTACTATGGTCTTTTCATTCTATTTGATTTAAAACTTCTTAGCACTTTTAATGCATTAATATGAAAGTGTAAATTTTGTCTGTACAGTGTACGACGTACATTTTGTTTTTCCAACCAAAGTGTAAAACAAAGTGTACATAAAAAAACAGCACATGTTCTGTACATTTGGTTTCTGCTTGGTACACCTGGCTATTGCAAACCCTGATTGATTCTACCATTAATGATGTTCATATGATTCATTGAGAATTAGCAACAACCTCTTTTCATTTTTAATAGAGGTCGTTAATAATAAGAATAAAAAATGTTATATATTAATGTTATTCTTTTCAAACAATATTTTCCTTTTATTTTGATTTAGATTTTTATATTAAAATTCAATGAAAAAAAAAAAAGTTAAATATAAAATTTCTTCAACATGAGTACAATTTATTGATTGATTCTCTTGTACTTGTTGACAAGAAAGGTCATTCATTCTCTAGCATTAGTTTAAAGAGATTAATGTCTTCAAGTTCAGTAATCGATTTTGTTTCATCATCTCCTATTGTAAACGATGAAACATCAAATCAAAGTATTGAAATTCCTGTTCCACCAACAATAAATGTAACACATATTTCAACAAATAATAATAATAATAATAATAATAATAATAATAATCAATCAAATAATTCAGATGATGATTCTGATAGTAATGATGAACCATTGCCTATGAATATAACATTCGATTGGCTTGATGAACAAATGCGTGCTGGTGTTGATTTACGTCCTATTTTATCACGTATGTTACCCGGTTTACCAAATGATGTATCACAATCATCACTTTTTGAACTTCTTATGGATCTTTTTTTACCTGTACAACAGCGACAACCACTTGAACAATATAAAACACTTGATGATGCTGTTGAATTAATTCGTAAATGTAAAAATATTCTTATTCTTACTGGAGCTGGAATTTCTGTCAGTTGCGGAAGTAAGTTATTTGATCTTATCTCTTCTTATGAATTATATTGTTATGTTTTTTCTTTTTTTTTGCTAGTTCCTGATTTTCGTTCTCGTAATGGTATCTATGCACGTTTACGTGAAGAATTTCCTGAATTACCTAATCCTACATCTATGTTTGATATTGAATATTTTACACATGATCCTCGACCATTTTTTCGTTTTGCTAAAGAAATTTGGCCTGGACAATATGAACCATCATTAGCTCATTATTTTATTGCTGAATTAGAACAACGTGAACAATTATTACGTAATTATACACAAAATATTGATTCACTTGAACATTTATGTCCAATAACACGTCTTATTCAATGTCATGGTTCATTTTCAACATCAACATGTCGTCATTGTCATAATCGTGTTAATAGTGATGAAATAAAAAAAGAAATATTACAACAAATTATTCCACATTGTACAAAATGTTCAAAAACAATCAATAATGCAATACTTAAACCAGATATTGTTTTTTTTGGTGAATCATTACCAGAAGATTTTCATAAAACAATATCAACTGATAAAGATAAATGTGATTTACTTATTGTTATGGGTTCAAGTTTAAAAGTAAATTGAAAGAGACAAAAAAAAATTTATTTTACTTCATTTTAAATGATATCTTTCTTTTTTTTTTGTTTGTTTTTATTTAGGTTAAACCCGTTTCACTTGTATCTGAACTTATACCTGCACATATACCACAAATATTAATTAATCGTGAACGTTTACCACATAAATCATTTGATATTGAATTATTAGGAAATTGTGATGTTATTATTAATGAATTATGTCGTCGTTTAGCTAAATATGAACCATCATTTGGAAATATAAAACGATTAAATCATAGAAATAATGAATTTATGAATGAAATTCTATATCATAATATACGTACATCAATGCAAAGACAACAACAAAAGAAAAAAAAACAAAAAATATCTTTTCATACAACAAATGATATATCATTACCAAAAGAACGTTTATCATCTCTTCGACCTCGATTATTTAAACCACCAATAATAACATCATCATCATCATCAACAACATCATCATCAACATCATCACGTAAACGTCCATTTTCATCATTAAAAAATTCATCTTTATTCAATCAAGATTTATCATATATATCTTATCCACCACGACGATATTTATTTGCAGGTGCAGAAATCTATTTTTCATCATCATCAGATGATGGAAGTGATGATGATTTACCTCGAAAACGTACTGAATGAGTTGTCTTTTACGTTCTTATTGTTCTTCTATATATTTATTTCTTTAGTTTCAAACAAATAAAAAAAACACATACAACAGAGAATTCAAACATATATATGAATATATATATATATAAATGGAGATTTTTTTAATAAAAGATACAATATAATTTAATATCTTATATATACACATGCAATATACATTAATGATACAAATTGTTCTATGAAAACTCTCTACTTCGACATATAGATGGTGCAATAATAGACCAAAAATATAAGCCAATACATGCCCACGATGAAGTAATTTTTATCCAAACAGTCGAATCACTTTGACGAAATTCAGAAAAATTATTCGCTGGTTCAAGCCAACTAAGCAATAAAAGAAAAGGATGAATGAGTAAAGTAAGAATGAAATATATTTACTTTGTTAATGTCATCATGATGTAGAACGAAGCAAAGAAAAACATTAAATGAAATAATGAATAATTATAGGCAACTGATTTTTCTTCATCATCATAACTTTTACCACCACCTAATCATTCAAAAATATAATTATGAAGAAAACAAAACAAATACATTTTTTTATTTTTTCTTACTAATTTTAGGGATAGTACTTTTAGTTCCTTCATCACTTGGTATTCCAATTAATTTTCCATTTGATGATTTTGTTGAAGTTATTATACTTAATGAAATTCAAATAATATACTCCTTTTTTTTAAAATTTATTCAACAAGAAGAAAAAAAAAACTTACGCAGAATAAATAATGATCCCAAAAAAAATAATCAATGCTATAATTGATGTCAAATTAACGGAACCATTTCCGGTTGAATTGATAACAGTTGAATTGCTATTAGTAATTATGCTATGCCATGATGGATTGCATATTGGATCTAAATAAATCATTTTTTCAAATAAATTTTCCTTTTTTTTTTAAAAAATACCAGGTTTTTCACTTGTCATAGCTGACCATGTCAAAAATACAACATAAAGTGTAACAAATGATGATTGTAATAAACCTGATGTTGAATTATAATTTTGTACTATGGGTAAAATTGATACAATTGATACAATTAAACATAATACAAGATTAATTGTTATAAAATATATATTAAGACTACATGATGATTTTGAAGCATAATAAATATAAAGAAATATAATGGAAATAATGGAAAGAATATAAAAGCTTGTTGTAAAGAATACAAGACCACAATAATGCTTTTTACTACCTTCTTCACCTTTACCAATCCAATTTTCATTCCAACTAAATATCATAAATATGTTTCTTTTTTTTTTTTTGCTGATATATTTTGAAAAAGAAAAAAAAAATAATAATTATACCTATGTACAAAATCAATAATAAGAATAAGTTGAATTAATATAAATATAAAACCACAAACACTTCCAATAATTGTTAAAGCTAAAAAACAAAAATGAAGAATTGTTTTCTTTTTTGTAGACATATTTTTTTTTTCGATTAATTTGTTATTTACCTGATGCAAATCCTTTATTTGGTATAAAAAATGTTCCAATACAAATACCAATAATAATTAAAATTTTAAAAATCCAAAATCTAATTACAAAAAAAAAACAAAATAATCGATTGAATACATGTATATGTATGTATAAACTTCAGTTTATTTTACCCATTTTGTAATCCACTTCGAGGATCTTTTGATCGTTTAACACATAACATTAATAACATCATTAAAAAGAAAAAACATGCAAATGAAAATTGAATTCGATAAACACTTAAATAACCAACAATCTTTTCACATGCTATTTGTCTTTCCAAGATTTCTATACCATATAATGTTTCACTTTTACATAAAACCGGAATCTAATTTATAAATAAAAATAATCATTATTTATAATAGAATCAATTTTATTTTCTTTTTCTTCTACCTTCACTAATGTATTAACAAGATTAGGTGTTAAAATAATCCATGAAATAATCGTACCACCTAATAAAAGTATTCCATAAGCTAAACGTGTTATTAATGAATTACGTGTTGATGGACAACACGAACAACAAAGACTACAAGCTGTTGAACCAAAACAACAGCCAAGCTAAGAAAAATAATTTTAAATTTTTCTAAGAAAAATAATAGAATATATTCAAACTTACTATTCCAAGAATACAACCCATAGTTGTTCTAGTTTTATCAAGAAGAAATGTATATGAAGTTCATTGAATCAAAGAAAAATAAATCTTTGTCCTTTAACAAAAAAAAAAAAGAAGAACTAATAAAAAGAAAAAAGGTGGAGATCATTTTTCTTTTTTTTTTTTTTGTTATTAAAGTAAACGAAGGTTTTTCTTTACATATTACTTTTTTATTATTTGAGACAGAACTATGTGATTGACTCGGCTTTGACGGTAGTATGAATCAACAAGAGAGGGCGCTGATGAATAGTAGAAGAGTAGAAAGAAAACGGAACCTGGCATATAATTTCATATTCTCATTGATTATATGAATCAGAATACTCTAGAAGGAAGAAGGATTATCTTGCATGCGAGCGAAAGTAACCCTTCTATCATATCCGGTTTGTATGTCAAGGATGACAGGAGATATTTTGAAAAGAAAAATAAAGGTTACATAAATAGAAATGCCAGGCAATTAAGTTCATTATCAAAATTTGATAATATTTTTAGTGAGCACTTTAAGTACGAAAATCATCGATCATCATGAATTCGGTCACATTACTTACATATAAGATGATGATCTTTAAATTGTTATATAAAAATTAATGGATATAAAATTATTTTTTTCGTTTAATATTCATTAATTAGTCATGTATTGAATAAAGATCTTCATGCTATTATTTAAAAGTGAATAGAAACATGAATTCCGGGTTGTGGAGTTTGATTATAATTAGATCAAAGAATTTAAAATGCTCATGGGCAGATCTATTGAAGATAATTAGTTTGATTCTCATCTTGAAAGCTGCGTTATTCTATATAATATATCTTAATTTGAAAAACCCATTCTTTTCGTTACGATTATTTGTGTTGGATACGAAGATTAACATAATTTTCTAATTAGAAAAAAAGAAGCATTATTTCTTTTGATTTTAATTAAATAACTATGATCGAAATTTCGACTACATATTTTTGAGTATTAAACTTACTTGAATCTTTTTACATAACTAAATGTTGAACACTATTCATACATATTTGAGAAAAATAATTCGTTTGTAAATTCATTCAAAGTTCTAAATTCTTGTCTAATAGTATTTTTTATTGAATATGTAATCAATGATATCTTCTTGTTTCATCCATAGAGCTTTTTTTCTGAACAATTTCAGAATTTATACTGAAAAATCTTGTCTTACGAAGAAGCATGTCCAAGAATTCTATTGCTTTTTGACCGAAACTATACTTAGATGATAAGCTATAATGAGTAGTGTCAAAGCCTGAGATAATTCAATTGTCATCTTAATCTGAGAAATTAACCATGAGTTTCACCAACAAATTCAGTCAAAATTTGATATCTCCAGAACAAAGACTCAGACAGTTGAAATATATTAAATTTTCACACTATTCATCATAGCCTATCATCTGAATACAATTCGATACTTGAGTATGTTCCTCCATTCGACTTAATACTAATATTGCCAACTCCGATCTATACTTATAAATAGTGATTGATGAATTAAAGAAAACTTATGCGTTCACTATAGCAGAGATGGAATCTGTTTAGATTTCTCAAACTTTATACCGAACCAAAACTGAAGTTGATGTGAGATACTACGAACGGAACTGTAATTGACATTAGTTTGAAAAGTTGCTAGCCAAAGCAATTTTATCTCTACAACATAGCTACAATGAAACAACTTGTCAACTATATAAAGAAGTCCTCATCGAATTAAAAAAGAACTCATTTTTCGAAATTCATCAATTCTTGATTTCATGAAACGATATGAAAAAATTTCTTCTATTATTAGATAAATATGTTTCATTAACTTTTTCAATTGTTTCAACGATCGTTCGATTCACAACACATAACCTAAAGAATTTAAAACAACTTGGATTAAAAGATTTAAAATTGTACGGCGTTTAAATTCCTACTGAACATCAAGTTATTCGATATTTCAATTCGAATCAATAAAATAAGTACATACTAATATTTGTGGTTATGATTTGTTGGATCTTAGATGATGACTAAAGTCTAAATTGAGATCAATATAATGAGTTATAAGTTTTTCACAAAAATTTTCAATAAGACATCGATTATAGGAAAAAAAATTGATTTATTGATTATTAGAAAAACGAATAAAACAAATAATTGAATTATTTTCTATATGAACTGCTATTGATTGTTTGATAGTTATAAATTGAATATGAATACACTCCATAGTTTAATTAATAATATAAATGATTGTCAAGGTCATTGAATTAACAATCTATTCAATAAATATCAAATTTATCTTGAAGATTACTAAGTGATTCCTTTGAATTTCAATCGAATAAATTAAAAGAGGCATTATTATTATCAGCATGAATCGATATTAGTTAAGATTTTGATAATACAAAAATAAAACAAAATTTTTTTTTACTTATACATAGTTAAATAGAACTTAACGAAATTAAGTAAGAAGACAATAGTGTGTCTATCAATATGACTCATCGAAGTTTATTTTCACTTTTATTTGCCTATCCTAATTATAATAACACATTTAAATAGTGATTCAAGAAGAGATACATATGTCACAGTTGACATGAGATTTCAGTTAAGTTTCCAATGCGCAAAATAATTTTTAAAAATTTCTCAAACAAAAAAAGAATTTTACAAAACAGACTCACATTAAAAAATATTTTTTTCCTTTTGAATTTTGTTCATTTTATTAATAAAAAACTAACAATTTTTGTTGAATACATTTCAGTTTGCTGAAAATTCTATTGTATTGATTGTATGCGACATACACGAATTGATGTTTATTATTGTCTTCAAGTTTTGATATTATTAAAATAGAAGGTATATACTTGATTTAAAATTGTTTATTGTATCATTTTGAAAATATTGATGGATTTCAATTTTTGAATTTGAGCGATTCAATAACATTCACTATATATTAAATTTTTCTATAACAACCATTACGTGTCATTTACTATCAATTACATTGTGTAGAGAAGAAAACATTAAGTTTCAATTTCATTAGTACTTATAATCATTTCTTATGTTCTGACATCGTAATGATAAGATACCCACATGATATAAGATACCTTTATTTTTGACAATCTTCTTCATATTGCTTCTGCTCGTCTTACATTCGATTCAATTGTTTAAAAAAAAATATTTATGAAATTCTAGTTTTTAATATTTAATTAGTTATCTGAAAATCATTTTTCATAAGTAATTTGAAAAAAATTCTATTTACTAATTGTTGAAAATTTATATTTATTACAGAGAAACAAAACAAAAAAAAACATTTACTCATTGCATAAACAATGTTTCTATTTGTATATGTTAACAATATTTTGCACGAGAAAATTACAAAAATGCTATTCCAATCTTAACTAGATCTCATACTCGCTCGTCACGATCAGTATGAATATTGAGGGCTAGTGTACTAAAATGGTCACTTTTTTTTCATGTATTAGTCTCAGTAAGAAAACAATTTTGATCAGCAAAAATGTAAATTTAATCCGGTAAAGAAACAAAATTTTATTTTTATGGAGATTAATTTAGTAAAAAAAAATAATAAACTTAAATAAATAATAAAAAAACCACAAAATAAGAAAAAATTCAAAGAATGAATAAAAATTCGATGATTATACTAGAACAACATGTTTTTACTTTGTTATTCAACCTCTCTTTTTTTTTCTGTCTGATCGGTACTATTTTTGTGAATGGTTATGATTTGCAATATTTCAAATGAATAACTATGCCAACAACATATTTGTATACATAATTCATAAAAACAAACTGTAGAATTGCTTTTTTGATTTTTTTTCTGATTCGAATCATTCTCAATTTGCATACATCAAATATCAAATGAATTTTGTTTTGATTTGATTAAAAGTTGTACACTTCTTATTTCTTTATATTTGTTTATATCGACTTGTGTAATCGATTATAAAATACGAACTGGTATATAATATGTTTTCGATAGTGGTGGATCTGCAATAAATCATTTTTTTTTTGCGTTAATTGATAAAGACTCTCGCTCAAATAATTAATTATTAATAATATTTGAAGCTATTGTTAAAAATCTTGAAAATGAAATGACAGTCTCTTAATATCCCATCGTATTTAATTGTTTCTAAGGCAATCTTTGTATTTGACGTAAAGCTTTATATCAACCGCCATTGATTATCAAAAATAATTTTAAAAATCTGAAATTTATTGGTTCCTAACAAAAATATAAACAAGCAAAACATCGATGTGTGGAAAAAGTCAAATTTCAAAATAGAAAATGTCAAATTAAATACGCTTTCAAACTATGATCACTTAGGTAATTTTGATGTAAATCATTTATTTGATTATCTCAAGAGAAAAGAACTTGTTGTTCGTCAATAAGTGTTGAAGATGATGACTGGTGAAAAGAAGAACAAAAACAAAAAAAAACTTATTGCGTTTTAATAACAAATCTGTTAACTCTAATTGCCATCTAATCAAAATGAAATGAGTCTGTTTTTGTTTAGTTGAGACAAGAAAACGATGTTTCTAATTCGTTACTATGTTGTCAAGGATTTCTAAAATAAAATATTAAATACAAACATATGTTGTTTGATCCCTATACTGATATTATATACTGTTCAAAAATTGTTTTTTTTTTCTTTCATATCAAAACATCTAACAACACTAAATCAAGAATTGAATCATCCGATCGTCTTGTTGATGAGGAATTAGAAATGTCAATCGAATGAATATACTCATACATAAAATAGTTTTTCTTTCTACTTTTATCAAATCGATTATTAATTGATCATTCAATTCATCTTACGTATATATACCAGTGAAACACTGCAATATGTATCCTAGTGAATCCAAAACAAACAATGAATAAATAACTTTTTTTTTTTTTATAATTTGAAATTACTTTTGATTCTATTCTATATCTATATAGAAAGATCGGCAAATTGTAAATGTGAATATGTTCAATATGCTTGACAAAATCAATAAACATGATCTAGACTTATTTGTTCAATTATGTCAATCGTATTTGACTGTAAAATATAATCAAATCAATTCCGAACAACTTCAATATTGAAAGAAGACTTATCAAAATAACAGTACGGTTATTTTATATTACTGCTGACTTTGAAGATCATGTTTACAATAGAGAACAATTAATCAAAATCGAATTATTTTAACTGAAATCTTTATCTATTTTTTTTACGACTCTAACTTGATTAATAAATTAGAGAAAAAATTTTATTTTCCTAATGTAAATGTAAAATAAAAAAAAAAACAAAGCCTTCGATTTCACATGTTGATCACAAGACTTTTCATTTTTCGGCTGTGAGTGAAAGTTTTCTCTTTGTCTATTCACATTCTTCATTATTGAGTCACTTGCTAACAAACACTAAAGGATGAATTAATAAAAATAAAGGTAAAAGCTATGGATCTAATTATACACAGAAACCTTTTACTCCTCATATTTAATAGGCAAACAACTTCATAACTAACTAAATTTGCCATGAGTGTTATGTAGTATCTCTTTTTCGATTATAAATTCATTCAGTCATATGGGAATCAATGAATGTCACCTTCAATGAAAATGAAAAAAACAACTCAAAAATATAAATCAAACAGTTACTCAACAACAGTAAAGAAAAAAAAATTTCGAAACATACATGATCATAAAATATGCTGCTTTTTGTAAATATTATTGTTACATTACTTGATAGATTCTTTCATGATCATAAGAAATAAATATCATTGTTAGTTACCCACAAAGACATGAAATAATAAAATTTTAAATTCAATTTTTTTTTTTTTCTTTTGTATTTTTATCCGCATCTTCTCGTTGAGAAATCCACAATTGTTTTTGCATTTTTTTTTCTTTCTTACTAAGAGAAGAAACGAAAATCGATAGCCTTGTACTTATCAGAGCTCGTCTGCTGTCTTTCATTTGACTGAAAAATAAATAAAATCAGTATTGATTACTTCTTTTCGTTTTTTTTTTACATTTAGCAAATTGATATTGGATATAAAGAAGAAAAAAGAAAAAACTTTTCATTAATACTATGACCGATTTACAATTTACTGTTCGTGAAACAATCTATCGTCAACATGGACGAATTGTGGAAATTGATTATCAATATGATGAAATAAAAACAGAACAAGTTGAAGAAAATATGCAAGTTAGACAAGAAAAACTTGAAAAACATTATCAAGCAACAATTAAACGTGATGAATATGAACGTATTGCAAATACATGTCAACGTGATGTTTTATCATTTGATAAATTTATTCAAATTATACAACCATTTATGATGGGTACATATACAACTGATGAAATTCTTGAAGCATTTCGTTTACTTGATAAAAATTATTCTAAAACAATTGATTTAGATGAATTATCTGCTTTTATACCTGTTATACATCCAAATATGACTAAAGAAACTGTATTAAGTTATATTATGAAAGTAACACAATATGGGAAACAAGAAATAAATTTTAATGAATTTATTCAAATGGTTTTACAAGGTGTTGGACGAGATATTGTTTGTGGTCATGTTTAAATAGATATTTAAAAGACAATACATATATATATATATAGAATTTTATATTGCTATATTTTTAATTCAGAATAGAAAATTTATTGATTTTTCAAAGTTACTAATGTGTTCATGAAATACTAACAATTTTAATCTGTTCTAATCGTCTTTGTTTAGTTTTTTTACTCGTTTTGCATGAATCCTGACTCTACACCATACATGTCGCAAGAATGAACATGTCATACTGCAATAATCAATTAAATCTAATGCTATTTAAATAAAACTAAATAGCCGAACATTATCGATTAGATTCTTCTCGTTAAGTAATATGTGATAAAACAAGAATATTTAGTGACTATGGTTCGATCTAATGAATATAAAAAAAATGTAATAATTGAATGGCTAACATACGATAATATCTCTCATGAGCTAAAGTTCATTTTAGACAGTCGGTATCAGAAAAACATCAATTTTGGTCAAATTTTTCAATCTCATCAATTATAGTTCGTTAGATAGAGCTAAATGTCTATCCTAGTTGACTCTCCCCAATAGAGTCCCCCAGGAGTCCCCTAAAAAATGTGAAATCCCTGGTGAGTCCCCAGGGAATCCCTAATTTTTAGGGAGTGGGGAGAAAATTAAAAACTCTCTAGGGAATTCCCGTACAGGGCCTCCCTGGTGAGTTTTTCTTTTTGTGATTTGATTCTATAAAGTGCATAAATGTTTTAAATATATACTAAAATACATCTGTTTAGATATATCTATATAATTGGTTCTAGAAGCGTTCAGTTGATACAAAAAGAAAAGAGTCAAAGAAAAAGTACTAGACGTTTTTGTTTTATCTGAAAATCGTTAAATTTATTTCGCTAAGCCGTGTTGGCACTTTCTGGATAGATAGTAGTTAAAGAGTTAGACATATATATATATTAGATAGTTAGATAGTAGATAGATAATGGAGGGCTAGGTGAATAGATGGATAGATTGATAGTTAGTTAGATAGATAGATAGATGAGGATATATTTAGGTATAGATAGATAAGCAGATGAACATTACATCGATAGGTGGGTAAATAGATATGTAGATATGTAAATAACTAGGTACGCAGATAGGTAGGTAGATAATAAGTAGGTAGATAGTTCGTGGGTAAGTAGGTAGCTAGATAGGTAGATAGCTAGGTAGGTGGGTAGGGAGGTAGATAGCTAGGTAGGCAGATAGGTAGGTGGGTAGATAGATAGATAGCTAAGTAGGCGGATAGGTAGATAGCTAGATAGGTAGGCAAATAGGTAGAATGGTAGATAGGTAGCCCTGGGAAAGAACGAAATTTGATTACGCCCCTAGGGACTCCCCTTGAGAATGAGAGGCTCATTATTGACTTTTAAGACCACTCCCTCAACAATTCCTGGGGATTCCCCATAAACTCCCTCTTAAATCCCCAGGAAATCCATGTCGGGAATCCTCGAGGAGTTTTAGCAGGGACTCCCAGAGGATTTTATAAGGGAGAGTTGACTAGGATACTCTTAAATGTACATCAGTTTATTGATTTTCTGATGAAATTTAAAAATATTACATAGGTTTTTCTAAATACTCATGCTGAAAAAAAATAACATTGTTTTTTTAAAGCCTTTCAAGATTCTTTGTTGACTTTTTGTCGTAATGGACATGGTTCTCATGCATTCGTAAGTATGATAAATGAATACAACACTTGAACATGAGAAACCACAGAATGGAATAAAGGTGTGGATGAACTGAAGACTCACACCCAGTAGTGTTAAAACATAAGATAAGAATAAGCTTTACTCAGTGTACACAGAGGCGGGTATAAGTCATAGCACTTTGGAGGATGCTACGCAGATCTGAAAGATCAGTTACAGAAACAAATTTTATTTTTAATTCTTGAGTGATTGAATTCAATTTTCAGGTTTGACATGTGTAACAGATAGGGGCGTATTGGTACGGATGTAAAGACAAGAAAATGGAAAACTTTTTTCGAAGAAATTCTAAGGCGGTTTGTATGCTCACAGATAGAGTTCGCCGAGCCCAAATTTACAATAAATAGTATATTATTTAAGCCTCTAATGGGATTCTTCATCAATATGAAAATCTATATATATTTTTACTATTGATAACTAGTGAAGAAAAATAAACTTTTATCAATAAATCTCAAAACTGTTTACATGTATGCACATATCTAAGTACACAATATAAATATAAAGAAAGCACGAAATTGATTCGTTTTTTTTGCTGATTTCTGAGAGTTCTAAGGATTATGTAACGGAAAAACGTGATACTTATGTACTATTCAGTGCATAAAGTGTTTGAACTAGTTCAAAGTACCATTAGATATATTAAAATGCCTTTAAAATATCATAAAGATTAAATTGCTCGATATGGCATCACAGTATGTTCCATAGAGCGCCAATAACTGTACACTCTATGTAGCACAGAATTGTTTGCGTTTTGACTTGATTGAAATGCAGTGTGTTTCAAAAGTGTGGTCGAAAAAGAAAAGTAAATATCTCTATAGCCGTTCAAGTGAATTATGTAACGTTTTTATACTGTCATTTTATTTTCATTGAAGCTTTATTTCACATAAATTTGTCTCTAATAAGTATACAAAATAGCCACTCGTATAAATGCAATACGAAAATCTATCATTTTTGACAATATCTGTAAAGCATCATAACAATAAAATTTAGTTTTAAACCTTTTTGATTTTATTATGGAATTTCATTTTCAACTGAAGTCTGTGATAGATGTCTTACAAAAATTGTTCTCTATATATCCTTCTAAAATATGTTGAATTGCGTCAGCTCAGTTGATCATGATGCCCATTGAAATTAATTGCTTCTTCTATTAGACTTGCTTAGAGATATATTCTGCAGACTTATGATAGACTTCACTGCTAAAATACAAAGGAAATAGATGTCTGTGAAATAATATGAAGTTTATCTAGTATAATTTTCTTACTTTTGGACTAAAAAAGCCTTCAATATAGTAAAATAGTTTTCTTCATCAATAATGTTACTCTAAATACACGATTTTCTGAGATCACATCAAAAACATCGTCTCTTCAATATGGTATTATAATTTCGATAGTTTCATGCGTCCAAGTCGTTAATTATACTATTAAAAATAGAATGAATAGATTTATTGTTTGAAGTTCTATGTACAGCAAGGTTTTGTTGTATGAAAGAACAAAAAGTTTAGTTAGAAAAAATAAAGTTTTCGGAGTTTTTGTGTTTATATTTTAGTTTTTTATTGTCGCTGAGTTTTCGTGACGTTTTCTCACCTGGCCAATAACTCATCTGTGTTAACAAGCTTTTGTCAGAGTTGTTTGGTTTTTTTTGCAGATTCGGACTTTTACCATTTTCTCTGGTGTCTTCAGAGTTTTTGTAGTACTTTTGCGAAACTTTCCAACACTGAAGGCCGGAAAATATTGATGACTAAAGTGGGAGTTTGTTCGTTTGTTGTTGTTCAAGGGCATAGTTCTTATATTTTCATTTTGTTTTAATAGCGACCTATTTCCATCGGAATTCAGAATTTGATAGTTCCAAGGTGAACTTCAGATATTTTAGACAACTTTTTATTTCTCTACAAAATGGTAAAAAATAGAAATGGTACGTTCCGGACGAGATGGGATCCGCATCTCTCTCCTAAGTAATCCTGGAAAAGCAATTTTTCACACTAACAAATATGTTGCTGAAATCGTCTTTGATCCACGAAGATTATAGAGCGTATTGATTTGTCTATAAGATAATGATCTTTTTTTTTTGTTTTCCATGAATGAATTCAAGTAAAATGATAACATTTCGAAGATTTTCACATTGAAATGTGGATATCTATCTATTGCATGAATTACTATGACTGTACCTTACGCAAAAAAAGTATTTGGAGCAGACAAGGTTACTGTTCTATAGACAATGCCTACGTTCTATTATATGAATAGATTAAATGAATTATGGATAAACGTTTGTTAGTCTGGAAAACTAGCATATGAATATTTAGAAAGGTTTCATATGTTCATATTTAAAATCAACATGGTCGATAATCAGAGTTCGGGTTGGATTCGGGTGTGGAAATTCTGGATCTGAACTGCTCTAGTTACGAGTTAAAAGCGATTAATCAGGTAGAAAGTTTTCCTCGTGAGTCTTATGCGAGAGTTCTTTTAACAACAAGCATGTTTTCAACTTAAACTATGATTAGCAGACTTTCCAATCTATTCGGCATTCGTAGCCAAAACTTTTATGTCAATAGATATAGCATGATTTGAAGTATATTTGTTACCATTTGAATTTATGAAAAGTTTCGTTTTTTTCCTTGATTTTTGCCTAGATGTATACTCCGCATGCCCCTCTCTTGACAGACCGTGATAGACGAAACCACGAAAAAAAATCCCCCTCGCAACAGACTTTGTTTATATACGATCAAAGGCCATAGATGAATAAAGGTCCGTTTTAATGCATGAACTATTTCTTTATTGCATTTCGGAAGGATTAAATAAAAGAATAATGAAGAAATTGGTGGCAAAATAGATAGAATAAAGAGTTGCTTCTGTAATTAGCAATAGCTGCTAGATTATGTTTCACATTTCAATCTCACAGAGATTGCGTTAGCAACTTTTTCATCGAAAAATACAATGTGAGTTACAAAATCACCCGAAACAATTGGTGCACTAGATATTCTTGCTAAGTTTTTAATTTTATGAGCCTATCTTGTGATTGTTTTCCTTGAAAAATTAATCGAAAATGTATCCTAGGTTTGTTAGTATGTGCCAGACAACGAAAATAAACCGAGATTTTCTTATTCGTTGCGGTCTCTATATCCTACCGAAACAAAAATCATTTACCTATAGCTTGCCCACGAGTCTCATTACTGTGACATATTGTTGATAGTTTAACGGAACCACCGATCAAGTACATGATTAAGAATATCACTATTAAACACCAACATTAAAAATATATATTTTCAAATTTTACATGATTCGTATTATTAAAGAAGAAGTTTGTGTCTATAAAATTTTTTTTCTTTTGTCACAGCCGTAGGGATACCCTATCCGCATGTATCAGTACTTTAGGTTTTTAAGCGATGGTCTATAAATAATGGAACAGTTTGATTTTCCTTTTTGAAGAACAGACATACTGTTTAAGGATACCATTCTCAGTTCCCTTAGTAGAGAATATTTCGCTATATAAAAATGTGAACTACGTTTTTTAAACAAGCTTTTCTCGTAGATAAGAACCTGAAAATATTGACGGCTGATTTATTGACGAAGTGTGATCTCTTGCTATTTTCTGCAGGCATCTATCGATTTGTGGATGTTTGTGCTCATTAGCTTCGATGCTAAGTATAAAATATTCAGCATCGATAGATAGAGAATTTTATGTTCTATGCTCCCAAGATTTTCTTGAGGCTTCTCATCGTGTCGTTCACATTAAATGCCTTGATACTAAAACCTAGCAGTGTTTAGTCGGACATGCACTTTCGAAATTTCTGGTTTTTAAAGTTATCGTGTTCTCTGAATGGTTTATGATTATATCATCGGATGCAGTATTGATTTCTGACCAACATGATGTAACATTTTAATGGAATAACGAAAATCTTTACATTGTACCGACTTAAAAACAAACAATGGCATGGAACTGTAAGAAAGAGTCATTTGTGTCGTTTTCTCGTCTTCGCTTGAAAACATTGTTCTCGTAATTGGTTTTTTCCTAAAGTTGCAAAACATCGCGAGATACAGCATTTCACAGATTATCTTGCATTATTTTTCGAAATTTCAGCGAAACTGGTACTTAAACATATTTATAATAATGGTTTTGTTTTGTGGCAGTCGTAGTTCTATGGCCGAGTAAGCATCAATCTTGTCGATTTTTCTTCGACAGGAGAACCTTATTTGTAGAAAAAAGTCAACAGTTTTTTAGAGCGAAGAATTCTCTGTCAAAGAAGTGTAGAATTATATCTTTAACTTGTGCTGCTGTCTTTAACAAGAAGAGAATCAAAATTTTTCATTTATTATCAGCCACCCATTATTTCAATTAAAAGAAATTTTTCAGAGAAAAAAAAAGCAGTAATGAAATGCATTTATTATTTGAGGGGATGACTACAGAAAAATTTTTTTATGTTGTATAGGAAAACAATAGGTTTAGTTAGAGAAAATAGTTTTCGAAGTTTTTGTGTTTACATTGTAGTTGTTTTTTGTCGCGGAGGTTTAATCGAAATGGTATTGACATTCCCTGTTGAAGGTTGAATTCGTGCATGACTGGTTCCATTGAAGAGTACAGTATTTTTGAAACGAATTACATGTTTTCGCCATGCATGCCACAGACGAAAGTCTAATGCTGCAATAATTATTGGATCTATTA
>CAJNOP010000014.1:3057262-3130549 GCA_905250075.1 Rotaria sp. Silwood1
CATGTCTTATTAGTATTGTTTGACAACAATGCTTCTATTGTCATATTGTTCATCTATAAAAAGAACAATCTCGTATTAGAATATCAAATATCGAAAGTCATTCTTATCAAGATTGGAACAGCCCGAAAATCATTGACGTACATTGTCGTCATGATTAGTGCCCGGCGTGACTGCCGTGACTACCAGTGAGTCACGGTCAGTCACGGGAACTTTTTCCGAAATTTTAGAAACCTCTGAGGGAGAGGAGGGGGCCTTCGCGAAGCTATCCATCGCTCCCCTCCCCCGATCATTAGTTTTTATGAAAAATTGGGAAGTTTGTAGTATTCGTGATTTTGGAAGCCCCTCTGGAGGAACTTTCTCAGGGCTGCGATTCGACCTACATTTCTTAAAATTCCTATATTTTTGAAAAAGTTCTATTTTTGTCCTACATTTCAATAAAAATTCCTATTTTTCCTATATTTTATCAAAAAAGGAGAAAATTTTCGAAAAACTGTAAGTTTTGCTTTTGTTCTAGTATAGTGTTCAGACGTTGAACAACATATATAGTGTGTGGTCATATGTTTTGAACAAACTCCTACGTTACGATGACATTTTTAAATAGAGTTGTTCAGTACTGAATGCACTAGTGGTTTTTAGCTTTAAAGATTGGTTTTAACTGATTTTTGCCTTTTATGTTCCATCAGCATAAGCTTCCCAATTGACATTGTTTTTCGAAAATTGATTAAGAAACATATGAAACAATTAAAATTTATCCTTAAAATTTGGAACATTAGACTTATATTGTATTCAATTAGTGTCACTTAAAAAGGATTTTTCAGTTGAAAACAAATTAAATTACGTTAGATCTTTTCTATTTTTTTGCACGAAAAAAAATTAAGTCTTTATTGGGCGGGTCCGGCCGACAATTCTCGTGATTTAGTATTATTGTCTAAATTTTGTGGACTGTGTTCCTTATGATGAGATGAGGACAGAGTTTTTCATCCTATTGTGTTTGTAATATTGTAGCACTTATTAATTGCTGATGTTCCTAGAAAAATGGCGTTGAACCTGAACCAAATTCAAGAGAACAAAAGGTCCAAGAGATTTCGCAGTAGAGTAAATATGACCCTTGCATAAGGGTGTGTCTTTTATTAAAGTAATATTGATCTATTATTTGTGACTTTCATACGACTTTACTCTGAATTTAATGCTGTACCGAATGGTATATTAAATAACTGAGAAACTATCTTAATATTGTAGTCCTTGGCTCTTCTGAAAAAAGCCGAAATTGAAAAGTTGCGAAATCAAGGGAAAGTTTAACCAATTCAGCTAAAAATTTCAGGAATGATTACTATCATTGTGTTGAACGTTTGCTAAAAGTTTCACATGGATGTAACTTCAGCTTCTAATTGGGCCGAATTGTGAAGAAAAGGTTCCCAGTCTTTTAAGCATAACAAATAATATTAGAGTTTTTTTCGTTTTATCCTTACAAAGTTTATGGTCTCCTTCTTTTCAATATTCATAGATTAGTGAAAAAGGTTCTAAAACTTTAATTAAAGTTCTTAACGATATTTGAATTAACTCTTCATTTCAGTAGAAATGAATCAGATAAAAATTCTGATAGTGAGCCCCCTTGTTCTTGCTTGTTTCATTAGAAAGATATCAAGTGAAGAAGTTAACAAAACCAGAAAAAATTGAGCAGAAACGATGTATAATAAATCCTATATTTTCGTCATTTTTTATCGAAAACCCTATATTTTAGACAAACTTGATCCTCTAAGGATTCCTATTTTTTTAAAACTTCGCAATCGGTGACCAGAACTTTCTGGAAAGCTTTTTCATCTTGAGGAACCCAAAAGATGGACCTTGACTCACCGTGACCTTGACTAACTCTTCGTGATCGTGACGTGATCGTGGCCAAAAAAGTTGGTCACGCCGGGCACTACTCATGATTAACAAAGATGGCTTAATAAGGACGGAAATATATTTCCTAATCGAAAGTCACATTTGGAAATGAAAGGTGATCAAGTTGTTATGTAAAAAAATTTTTGATAATTAAGGAATACAAACAAGTGCTTTGATAATATTCTTATCGCTCCAAGACAAGTTTTAAGAATAATATTCGAAACTCGTAACTATGTATTAGTTCATGAAACTAGATGTTTTGTGAAAGACAATCTAAAACAAGTGTTGAAGTAAATAGGCAACACTTTTGACACAGTACCTTACAAACTGTATATCAATAATGTCTCGTTATAATATGTGAACTATCTTCTTATTGCATTGATGGACCACTATGTAACATGATGATGAAGAAATATGTCCCAAAATATATAGGATAAAACAATCTTCCTGTAATAAGCAACATCAACTACGTTGTATTTCATATTTCAATCTCACAAGAATTGCGCTAACAAGTTTTTCACAACAAGAGATTAGGATTTTTAACAACTTGACTCAAGTTAGATATTATTATTCATGTGATAAATGTCGACGAGAAACTAGTTAAACCTTCCTTTCCGTCACAATGGTGGGCTTACTCTGAAGAATGATATTCAGACCTTAATACAAGCCTTTGTTAATTGAATAATTTCTAGAATAATGGGATTTGTACGGAGCTCAGATAAAACGAATGCTTCGAATATATCTAATGCTTCTTAGTGTCAGATCGATAATTAATTGATGAAATACATTCATCTTAATAATACATCGTATTGTAGTTCAATGAAATATAAAGTGAACAAATAAGATTCAACCATTGAATCTAGACCTCTAGTGGAAATACTCATCCAACGCATACGACTTATCAGCATGACTATTCAAATTAATCATACTAATACTCGGACAATCGTATGTGGATGTACATATTGATTGTGAAACTTAATCAAACAAAAGATGGCTAATAACTTTGTTACGAATCGGTTGCAATTTCATATGATTAAGACTTATGCATCAGCATATAGATGAATAGTTTCGTATGTGATTCAAATCGAGGGAAAACCACCGATAGGCGTTCAGTATAATGTACGCTATACTAGCGGTAGTTCAATACTGAAATATTCGGCTATGCTCTGTCCGTCATTCTGTCGCGACATACCGAGCGTTGTTCTTTGATCGATAATCCACTGTCAGTATAGCGGCAGTTCTTATCGGTACAAAAGTTGTCAGTCTGATAAGCCACTAAGCGAAGCTTAGATCTAAAACTTTAGCCATACCTAATCCATCTATATGATATGGGGCATGGCTAGCAGGCCAGAGAAAGCCAAAGCTGTTGACCTTTGTGCGTTGTAATAATATTTTCTCTAGTATAACTTAAAGATAACGTCAGAAACTGATGATTTTATGAAGATGTGTGTCATCTCTTCATACACAGTCGTTCACACACTTGTATGAAAAAAAATATTTTTACTGATTTGTCTCTTTGTTTCAATTCATTATATTGTCCAAGAACTTGTCTTTATACTATCTTTATGAAAGTAAATTCTGTATATGATTAAAACTAGAATAATGCATTATAATAAGATCATATGACTTAGCGAATTTAAAAAAAACAGAAATATCAATCAATCTAGTTCGCGCTGCCGGTCATGCTTAAGCGAGTCTGCACGAGATCATCGAGTATGACCTCAGTATAAGAAGCACTCATCAAAATTTTAATTTTTGATTTTTTATGTGCATTCGAAAGGACAATGACTGAAACTAATAACCCCAAATCTTCAGCTCATTTGGAACTTTCATAGTAAAGTTAGCCTGGATCAACTTTTACCACTGTTTACATAGTATCAAGAAAAACAATGATAAATCATCTCATTAATGTCTGATAGTCAGGGATGTGGCGACCACGGGGTGCAGGGGGGTGCGCACCCCCCCACTTTTTGAAAATTTTCAATTTTTCGCAGCAAAAATAGTCAATTTTTCTTCAAAAAAAGGTCATCAAATTCAAAAAGATAGGTTTGCACCCCCCCACTTTTGAAAAATCTATCCAGAAATCTTTGTCAGTTTCCAAAAATTTTCAATGCACCCCCCCACTTTTTTTCTTCGCCACATCCCTGCTGATAGTATTACATTACTAAGAATGAGAGAATTTTTTCATGTTATATACCCAATGATAGGGTATGGATACATGAAAAAAAATGAGCTATATGAAATATTGTATATCATTCCTTTACTGGGCTAACATGAATGAAAAAAAAGTAACAGATTACCAGCCTACGACGTTAGACTTTTGGAGGTAAATCTGCTGCCATTTATCGAAAACATCAGATGCCAGACTGAATTTTTTATATATTGTGTAACTTTTGATTCTCAACAAAATGGCAAAAAAATTGGGAAAAAAAAGAGTGGAATGGATACAAAAAGTAGCATATACTGTCAAAAGCTAGGTAAATAGCATCGAGGAAAACAACCTTGAGCATTTTCCAAGGATATTCACTTATGAAAATTTTCACTTCCCACGAATTACAATTTTACCCTGGATCGAATAGCGTAGACCATTTCTTCGGAAAAAGAAAAAAATTTCGACCCTCCTATAGACCCCTGGGAGGGGTACGGGAATTTGGAAAATTTTTTTTCTCTTATAATTGAAATATGATCAATCAGGAAAATAGGGGTCAGAATGCTAATTGCAACCGTATGCTATAAGTCCATAATTATCTACGATTTAGTGATATAGGATCGACATTCGGTGTCATTTTCTTCGAACAAAACTTCCAATGTTCCTACAGAAAAGTCGTCATTATACTACTAAATCACAGCTAATAATAAGTTTCCAGCATATATTTGTGATCAGCATTATTACCCATATCTTCCTGATTGATCATATTTCAATTATCAAAGAAAAAAAGGGTCTATAAGAGGGTCGAAAATTTTTTTCGTTTTTCGAAGAAATGGTTTATGCCATTCGATCTAGGGTAGAATTGTAATTCGTGGGAAAATAAAAATTTTCATAAGTGAACGCCCTTGGAAAACGCTCAATATTGTTTTTCTCGATGCTATTTACCTAGCTTTTGACAGTATATGCTACTTTTTGTATCCATTCCACTCTTTTTTTTTCCCAATTTTTTTGCCATTTTGTTGAGAATCAAAAGTTACACAATATATAAAAAATTCAGTCTGGCATCTGATGTTTTTGATAAATGGCAGCAGATTTACCTCCAAAAGTCTAACGTCGTAGGCTGGTAATCTGTTACTTTTTTTTCATTCATGTTAGCCCAGTAAAGGAATGATGTACAGTATTTCATGTAGCTCATTTTTTTCATCTATCCATACCCTATCATTTGGTATATAACATGAAAAAATTCTCTCATTCTTAGTAATGTAATACTATCAGACATTAATGAGATGATTTATCATTGTTTTTCTTGATACTACGTAAACAGTGGTAAAAGTCGATCCAGGCTAACTTTACTATGAAAGTTCCAAATGAGCTGAAGATTTGGGGTTATTAGTTTCAGTCATTGTCCTTTCAAATGCACATAAAAAATCAAAACTTTAAATTTTAACGAGTGCTTCGGTTCTTTGATGCTGCCATGGACCTTCTCTTAAAAAGTAGGTCTATTGACACCTTCGATAGATACCACAGTATAGTAGCGGTAGTACGAACAAACGTCCAACATGTATTAAGTGTTATTTAAGTGATGAATGAAGTACATTCATCAATTTACAAATATCCGTTTATTATTGTTTTGTAATAATTAGAGCTATGTATTTGTTATAGAATTTCTAGATCTCTTTGAATAATATGTAAATCATTTCTTTTTAGTGATTTTTGTTTAAAATTGCTTTACTTTCTAAAACTGAAAGTGGTTTAACGTATCTTGTACACAAAACCTGTTAGCGCAATCCATTGCCGGATTAAAAATGTGAAACACGATGAATCTATTATTACTAATTAAATGGAAATCGTTTTGTTCCATTTCTTTGCGATACATCTGTAGCTAACCGTTTATCTGATACTTTAGAACTTCAGTTTCTCTGTCACGGTCTGTGATGGGTATGAAATTTCTCTGTCACGGTCAGGGGAGGGAGCGGGGAGTGGGTGCAAAATTTCTACCCTAAACACTTCAACACTCCTTTCAGATCGTGTTTCACAAAAACTATGAAGTTAAATCAATACCGATGTTTCTTACACTAACTATATCATACAAATTCTTATTTTATGTTGTATATCTGTATTTTATTGTTGGTTTAATATTGAAATAAAATCAATGTCCAACAACAATACTCAACAGAGTATACACTAATGAGTAATTGTACATAGATCATTAAAGGATACACGAAGCAAATAAGAGTCCTCAAGAAATACTCAATATTACAGGAATATTATTCAATAGTCGTACTTAAATTTCAGTACCAATGCTGTTGATAAACACTCGAAACCCATGCGTAGTTTCACTAGAGCCAGTGTTCAAGTGAAATTGATAGAACTATATGTGAACTAAAACAAGAGAAAATAACACTATCAACTATAGCAACGCGAGCGATGATTAGATGGAAAAAAAATCACGAGAGAAAAACTTTATCTGAAGCTAAGTAGGGCAGACGAAAGCTATCCATCAACATATTCACGATAATGTTAGAATAGTACAAACCCAGTTATAAAATTAGCACTTGATTCAAGGACCGAATTGTCAATGAATATGAGTTTTATTTAAACTTAGAGCAGTGCAAAACTAAATGTAAAATCTGTTGATCAATGCCTTAAATATACATTCTATTTCATGTCAAAATAAATTTACAAGATATCATGATAAAATTAAATTAATAAGATTATACTGTATCGCTGAAAGTGTAATTAAAGAAAGTAATTTAATTTTAATAACATAGTTATTATCGAAATTTCAAGACGATTTTGATATTATATCCGGAAAAAACACTTCCTGTAGCATTGCTTCCGATTGAACGCCTCGTTAAGGTATATTTAAGATTTGACACCATTGAGAGAAAAAAAATCATGATTCCGCCTATCGAATGATCTTATAGGAATTAGTGGTACTACAACGAAATATCTAATATACTATCGACTAATGAATTCTACATTTAGACTTAAGAGAGTAATCACACGATCATCCGGTTGTGAAAACCGAGTACTTCAATACAATACATTTTTAATAGACTCAAGTTCTATAAGGTCAACCTGAATGAAAAATGGCTCTTTTGATTAGTGTTAAAATGTGCATTTGATAATAATGTAACCCTTATCGGGATTCAGAATTAAAGAGTTTTAAGCTGAATTTTATATACTTCATGCGACTTTTCACTCTCTATAAAATGGTTTAAAAAAAGTAGTACGCCGGGTACGAAAAAGGATTTACATCTTTCTCTCTTTTTTGCATAATGGTTTTTGATGATTTTTCAATTAAGAACATATCAGCCGTTTACATTGTCATGACAAAATTGTTACACGATAATCGAAGCCGGTATGAAAACTATATTGAGTGAAACACATTTCAGAACATTGTTTTCCTACCAAAAATCGACTAACGAGACTAAGTTTTAGTAGAGTACAGCTGTGGACGATTAGCGGTGAATTTTTTACCAGAAAAATATTTAAAAAATTTTTTCAATCATCGTGTTTTTCTTTATGCTGATACTGAATACTGTGTTTATTTTGGTTTATCATTTTGTCATGTTAATAAAAACCGCTAAATTTTTTTTCTATTCATGCAAAGTCATCAAAAAACAGTTATGTATGAGAGAGAGATGTGAATCCGTTTCGTTCAGAATCTACTAGTTCTTTATTTTTACCATGTAGAGAATAAAAAATTACATAAGATATATAAAATTCAGCTTGGAACTCTCGGATTGTGAATCTCGATAGAAGATACATTGTTATCAAACGAACACTGTAAGACTAATCGAAAGAGCCATGTTTTTGCTCGTGTTGGGCTTATAAAAATTGAGTCGAGCAACATCATAGTTTATTGAAATGTTCAGTTTTTAACTGTCTGTCTTTTAGCATAATTTATAAAAAACATTGTATGGTCCGTTCAAACGAAAACGAGAACGCTATTTATAGGCTATTGTTTGTTGGTTTTTCTCATATGGATATAGTAGTAATACAAAACTGGTATTGACTAACTTCTGATAGAAAGAGTATTGAACGGTAAAATTTTGGGACTGTTGGTTTCAGACATTATTGCATTTAATGTACCAGAAAAAAATCGAATTGATTTTATCGAGTGCTTTCTGTGCTAGATAATCCCATAACTTCTCTCTTAAATTTTTTACTTTTGGTTGTGTTCTGGCGTCATTTTGATTAATGTGCTCGTGCGTGACAGACAAGGGTGTTTTTTTTTAAAACGATGAAAATGGTATAATTATGAATAGTTCATCTTCTGTGTAACACATTTCATCTGTAAACCGATACTTTCTTAATTGTAAGTATATGAATATTAGTTTTGTCAGTATTTTTCAGATGTACTCAAAATTTGTATATTGAAGATAAGTTGGTGGTTATCTTTACTTGCGACATATGATGAAACATGTCTTAATGTTGGCTATATTCTTTCAAAAGCATTAGTTCATAATTCTCGTCTCTATTATAATAACTGGTTATCGTGAACCTTAAAGAAAGAGGCATAGAAGATACGTTATTAACAGTTTTGCTTTAGTATAATGAAAAATTGAATTATAGTCGAAAGTATTTCATTGAATTTACAATATTAGATTGATAAAGAAACGGTTGTTTCATTGACAGAGTGCACTTTTACTTAAATAAATGTCGAAGAAGATGTTTTTAATTGATTCAGGTTTTATCAGACTTGAATTAGGATGAGTTTTTTTTTTGTTTTAATCAATTTTCTATTTTGTTGTAAAATTTATTATTGTTTTTTTTTCATAAACTACTTTATAGAGTCGTTTAGATGGTGGTGTAACATCTATTGAAATTTTATCCTGTTTTGATAATATTGGTATTGATATGAATATAAACAAAACTTTTCCAAAAATTTTAATAAAACAGAGATTGAAATTTAAACTTTATACAAAAGTAGCTGATGCTAGAAAAACAAATGGAGATATTCCTGTAAATGTCGAAGGAGCTCTAAGGTGGTAATAAAAACACAGTATTTATTTTATTACTTCTTTTCTATTTTATTATTGACTTATACAGTTTTCTATTAAAATAGCTTGATTGTGACATTCTATTTGTATGTATTGGTCAAAGACCATATACTAAAGATCTTGGTCTTGATAGTGTTGGTAAGATATTAGGGAGATTCTGGAATTATATTATAATGAGTTTTTGAATTTGATCATCTAAATAATACACTAGTACCTATATCTGTTGGTTTATCATATAAAGCCATGAAATATTATGTGTATTTTATTTTAAAATAAAAGATTTGAACCTCTTCTCTTCTTTCATAACTATCCAATGCATATCTAACACATGGTTCTCCAGCTGTGCTACATAACAATAGTCAAACTGTTCATTCTTAGTAAATAAATTTGTAGAGTATTTTCGTTCGATCTCCAATTTTTATTGACGACAAAATATGAGGCCTATCAATTTTTCCGAATAGCTTTTGGTAGAAATAAAATAGAGACCTGTAGATTTCACTATTAAAAAGAAAACATCAAAAATCATAAAATTGAGTTTGAGTTGATTGGTCCAGGGATCGATCAATCAGATGAGTTTTCTGAGAGATTTTGAAAACTATTCTGTTCCATTTCGATTTATGCTATAATTATTCTATCTACACAAAGCTGCCGTCTCTCTAACTTGTTCTGATCATGAGTTCTGAGTGTTTTCTAGAGATGCAGATTTCGGTTTAATCACTTTGGAGTAGACAGAGAATGATCAAGACAAGGGCAGTTCATCACATTGAGTAGAGTGGTAATGTTTCTATTCAGTTTCAAAGAGATCTAAAACCATTATAACAAGATATTCGAAATACTGACTTTTCAGATTTAGCAGTAAAATTTGAGCTTTCGAAAGTCTTATTATAATGCTTTTGGATCTGATAACAAATATTACCACTAGATTCAGCCCGATGAATTACATTTGTCTTAAAATCATTCGAAGAGCTGTAAAGTTTTCAGGCTGAAATTAAGATCTTTGGAATAGAACAAGTTAGGAATGTCAGGTTTGTGTAAATCAAAAGAGAACGATTTTTCCTATCGAATGACAATGGCATCAGTTGAAATGCAACGAAATAGTTTTCCAAAAAAACTGTTTCAACAACCTCGCGTAAAATCTTACTTGATTGTGTTTATCCGATTCTTGTCAAAAGTTTTTCAGAAAATTTTGATCTACTTTTTATTTTAGTCTCGATAATAGGTTCGTTACAGATGCATGTATGACTATTATTATTAAGTTCATTCACATTATTACAGAAACAAGCTTCTTTCTCTCGGTTTCTAATGTCTCTTGCATTTTCGGACTCCTTTGAAATGATGATACTATTTCACCAACCCATGCAGTTCTGTTTCATATCATGCATACCAAAAATTATTAAAAAACTCTATCGTAATATACATTTCAATTCAACAATTCTTTTACAACGAGATTGGGCCAATTAGACATGTCATTAGAGGGTTTTAACCTATTTTACCTTATGAGTCAGAATATTTTTGATTGCATGGAATGTCAATAGTGACATCAAATACTTTACAGATTTCATCTTTCTCTTTTTTTCGATCACATTATATTTGAAAATTTTTTAAATGATTACCATTGAATTTGCATTGTGTTTCTTTTTGGTTTAATTTAAGGTATTAAATTGAATCAACTTGGCCGAATTGAAGTTGATAAAAATTTTCAAGGAACACGTAAAGATATTTATATTATCAGTGATTGTATTCAAGGATCTATGTGAGCTTATAAAGCTGAAGATGAAGGAATTATTTCTGTTGAAAGTATTGTCTTGGACTATGAACCACGTATAGATTATAATCGAGTAACAAGTCTTATATTTACACATTAGGGTTGGCACTTTAAATTTACTTCACAGTTCAAAATAAAGTAGCGTAGCATCCTTCAACTTTAAACGTCAACTTTAACAAAGTCAACTTATGTTAGAGTAACGTTTTTCTAATGAAGAAAAGCTTTTTTAAGAAAAAAGTCAGAGGTAATCGAAGTCGAGAAATCCAAATCTGTAATCGGTTTCTCAAAATTTTGAGCTTGGTTTTGGTGGGAAGAAAATGTTCTTATTTTAAATCTACTTTTTTTGTAAAATACTTTTTTTTGTAGAAAATCAAGTTCAAAATATTGAGAAACCGATTACAGATTCGAATTCCTCAGCCCCGATTTTAAGTTTTTAAAGTTAAAGTTTAAAGTTGAAGTTGTTGTTTACTAGAATTTCGATCAGTATTATGAACTTCAGATCATGCAGCTCTTTAATTATTGCTTTCGAATGGTTTGTTTGATATATTTTAAAAAGACCAAATGATTCATAGATTTCTTCACACCAAATCATTTGTAACTCTTTGAAAACTTAAATAATATTAGGAACACAACACGTTAGACTATTTTAATCGATGAACCGAAAGTTTTGAGACAAAATATTTATTAATTTTTGCTTCTCTTGAGAGTATTTTCACAGAGTTAAAAGCTATGGGTTAGAAATCATGTCCGACGTGATCAAGTTTTCTTGTCATAGTTATTTATTCTAGTTTTATATTGCAAGTTGTAATCTCCTTCCTTGAACGATGATGATATTGTCCTGAAAGTTCGATAAAGGCAACAACAAATAAAAATGACGAGATTATTAACCAACAAGAAGAAAACTATTTCTCCTGTAATATTTATGTTTGGTTGTATTGATTCAAAAAAAAAGCAAGAATAAATTATCGCAATCAGCTAAATATATAAAATTATTTGTGTTATGGAAAACTTTATGGAGTTATCACAGACACAGGATATATGATTATTGTAGTATCCATGATTGTCTGTGATCAAGTTTCAGTCACGACCACTAGTTAACATCAGAATATGTGTACTTTTCAAATATGGACTTAAAAACTCTAAGATTTTATTTTCGAAGGTACCAAAAAAAATATTCGAGTCAATCGTTTTGTCAAGTGAAGATTTCTTTACAAATGTACTAAGCTGTAGCTTTTACCTAAATGAAACTATACTGTAGATGAAAATGACCTTTATGAATAAAAATTTATTCATTTTCTATTTCAAATTAAAAAAAAAGGGTTCGATTTAGCTTGATTAGTAGCGATGTTATATGTATGTATTAAGTGATCATGACATTTGAAATACAACCGGTATATATAGCCTTATGAATGAAAGACAAAAATAACACTACAATAAAAAAAAAGTGAATGAATTGAAAGAAAGGAAAGAAAAAACATCTTATTTGATCAATTTTCCTTTGACAGCATCTTTAACAAAAAAAAACGGAGAAGGCCAATCAGTATGTTTATATTTAACTTTTGAATAGACATTTTTCATAGCATCGAAGTAATTTGTTATTGGTTTAAATTGACAACCATCACCAATAATAGCCCAAAATGGTTGAATCGTTTTTTGAAATCCATAAATAAATGGATTAGTTTTAGGATTAGCAACAACATGTTCAAAGAAAATAAAATGTCCACCTGGTTTTAAGATTCGATGTGCTTCAAGAAGAATTTTTTCTGGTAATGGATCTGGTACACTACATAATACTAATGTCATAATAACTGTATCAATACTATTCGATTCAACTTCATGCATATCTGTTGCTGAATTATTCAAAAGACGAACTTTATATGGAATGTCCCATTGTTTAATAAAATTATAAAAATATGGATGTATATGAATATTAGGTTCAATACCTATATATGATTTAATCCTTGTGTTATTATATAAACATGGAAAGTTTATTCCTGTACCAGCACCAATTTCTAATACATGACCTTTAACATTAGAATGTTTTAATAATTCATTACATCGTAGATTCATGATAGCAGAATTATTAGGATCGGATATTTTATTTAAAAAACTAGCAAAGACTAAAAAAGAAATAATAATAATAATAATATGAAAATATATTTAAAATAAGAATTAACCATATATTTAAACATACATTTTTGTCGATAAACATTATCAAGTTTTAAATATCCAAGACCAATTGCAATCAATGCTATTATAAAAGATAAAGTACCAAAAAGAAATCTAAGAATGCGACCCATATCTATAATAGAAGAAAAATAATTTTTTAAAATTACAAAATAATTTTGTCATATATATTATCGAAAAATCTATGCAAAATGATAAAAATAGTATGATAGTATAGATATTCTATTTATCCATACAAAAATATCCAAGGACATTATTCTTTTTTAACCTATACCTTACATTCAATTACAAATCAAATGCGTAAATATCTGATAATAGTTGAATCAATGTCGTTAAACCATTTCTACCAATCATAAAAATTGATAATTGTTCGTTCTATCTTCATACTTTGTACTACATAATATTTTTATAAATATAAGAATAAATAAACATAATGACTCATTTTCAAACGTGCAACATACGTGTGATAAGAATCAATGTCTAATTTATTTATAGATGCAAACAATATGTGTAAAAATAAATGATAGAAAACTATTGCTTGGTTCAAAATAAAAGAGTAATTGCCGTTTTTCCTAAATTGTTAATGAGAACAAGAGAGAGATCTGCGATTTTCGGAAAAGCGAAAATTCGTCGAATGAAAATTAGTTGAAAAATTCATTATTAAAAAAACTAAAAGCTTCAACCAAGACGCCATTACTAAAATTCAAAGCACTACAGTGGAACAAATGATTTGCTAATACATGCAAAATATGAACTCAAATTTCTTTTCACAAGTAAAATTGTAAGAATTACGGATTTTCATGAAATTACATCGAAGTTAATTCTGACAGAAATGTAGAATTAGAAAAAAGCATTTTGAGATTGTGATGTGGCTGGAAAGGTCGGTATAGTTCTGGGTATGGATTTGATCATTTGATGAGGTCCAAAAAGACTGACTCGCACATCCCACACCGATTATTTTTAATTTTTTTTCTCTTCCGTGAAGTCAATTGTTCTGAAGAAAAGTGAATGTCCACTTTACTTGTAAAGAGTATTGTCACAAGAATTTTAAGTACTGGTGACAGCATATGTATTAATACTTTTTATTTTTCACACTACTCTCGCTTTTGTTAAAAATCTTTTTTTTTTCTGTTTTATTATGAATTTTTCGACTATTTCTCGGGTCGATCGATTTTCGTTCAACGAGGGTATAGATGTGAATCTGTGTTTATCACAGAGAAGGACCCTATCCACATCCTCAAGAATTTCAAATACTGTGGCGAAGCCATCAGCAAACATCAGGTTCATAAATGATGTCCAGACAGTTTTGGCATTTTTTTTTAATAATGTTCATGAGACTTCGAACAATTAAGGTAGCAATTGGTTACACTATTAAATTTTAAATAAAAAATTTTAAATAACAAAGTGGAGAAACTCAAAGTAAAAAAACGCATTATTTTAAGAATAACAAATTCGATAATGGCATTTTGCAAAAGCACTAACTTAGAAAGTTGAAGATATCAAACTAATCTTTTTTATTAATCACATATCTTATTAGTTCAATTCCATAGAATTCTGTTGATTTTTGTAGTAAATTTTCTTGAAACAGTGTACCATTTTCATGGACTATTTTGAATTATTTCTGACCATGTCGAACTTTCAACTAATTTTGCTTATCTAATATGAAAATGTCTACATTATTCCTCATTAATTCTGGCACGAACATTACTTGTAATCATCTATTCCATATTTTGATCAAAACGAATACTATTAACTTTCTGTGCTCTTCCGTGCTTTTTTTGATCTAGATACACTTCTATGAATAATCATGTATTCTATCTTCGTATCACTCAATATATATGTAAAACTGTCTGAAGGATGCCCTGCTTCTTGTTTTTGTCCATTTGTGATTCTTGAAAAGGGTACAACGGATTAGATTGAACTTTTCACGACACCTAGAGTACTTTGAGCTAGAAGACACATATCGAAGGAAAAATATCTTCAAAAGGGTTCTTCATAGGATAGCATATTAGTACACTATGACTCTAATTAAAGTTTGTCCGATCCATCTGAAATGCTCTTGGAAATACCTTGAACCATATCTTAGAAAAATTCTTGAGTGCTTTCGAAAAATCGGATTTTCCATTTTTTTTGAGGGAAATGCGAAAAGATTTGAAGCCAAGATGTGTTTAGTTGTCTTTTAAACTCCTATAAATTCAGATATGAAGGTCAAAAATAACAACGATTGATTTTAATCTCTGAAAGATATTTCCAAGCATCTGTGGTAAATATGTCAGCGCAATTCGAACAAGTTAGAGGGAGGTCATAACCAACTAGCATTGAGAAATCTGATGTTTTGTGTTACGCTAAATAAAACAAAAGAATTTCAATATAATTAATATTGTTTTAAAAAATATTCATCATAACGGATATTCACAACAAAACTTTCTAGGTCACACTGTCTAAGCTTACCATAATATTATAAGCTAACATATATTTGATAATAATAATAATTTTTGAAGTAATAAATACTGTACATGTGATAATGCAATACTTTCATTTTAATCTTGATGAATAATTCATGGTATGCATTAACAATAAGATGATTGACATTTTAGATTCATTTAAACGTAATTGTTTTCTTTATAAAAACTTATCAGATTCGAAGAAGAAAACATTCTAGACAAGAAAAGTTGCAATAATACATCTTTTTACTGTTAGATTGATATCTAGACTTGATTATGTTGATGCTTCTCTTATCATCCAACAAAATCTCAAAACTATGATGAATAATAGTTTCTATTCAGTATTATTCACAACAATAGTAACTAGCTAGTTCTCGGATGAATTAGAACTAGCAGACGAGAATCATCTATTTATTGGAAAATATGACAACAGTATTTGAATATAGGACAGTTGTGATCCTCTTCCTCGTAGTTCATTTTATGTGTTAATACTCGCTAACATCTATCCTAAATTATTCGTCAAATAGTGGCATCATGCTTGTCTTTAAGCAATTTATCTATGGACATTCCTCATTTTAGTTAATTTTGTCATTATAGAATTAATAAAAAAGATGAAATATAATCAACTTTTCGACAAATAAATGATTCTATAAGTGCAAACTTAAACAAGTTAACTATTGAGTTCCATGTCTTACTTCTGTACTGATATGAATCAAAGTAATTCAAGACAGATTCGATACATCTTACCTATTTTCTGTAGAAAATTCTTCAAGTATTTGTTATCATAATACGAATATTATGATTACTACATATTATCACATGAATTTGTATCTATTTTGTCCCATAGATACAGATTTTTTATTTCTGTTGCAGAACACTTTGACTTTTTATTCAATAGATATTGGCAGTGCATAGCTAGTTATTGATCAGATTATTATTACATATTTATTTTCTCTTTTGAAAGAGTTTGAATATCAGTGAATGATTGACAAAGCTATAAGAAGAATCGATACTTCAATATCTACAATACTCCATATGAGTTCTCCCAAAATCAGTATTCGCATTTGAGAACTATTGATAAACCAGTGGACGATCTTCTTAAGAAAAACACGACAATAGTACCATAGGAAAGTATCATGCCTATGAAAGATAGTCTGACTGAGAAACACGCATGATAGCGAGGGGTCATTCTGAACTTTGTTGACTTTGTATGTCTTCTGGCAAGAAGCATTATATCAATTCAAGTTTATTTTAACTTTGGCTGCAATATATAAGAGGTTTGTAGCCGCTGAAAACTTCAGAATTTGCTTGAGAGCTTATCCTCAGATATTTTTAATCGAGAGAAGATATCTTCAAATTTCAGCTTCTCAGATTTCTGTATAGAATGTATAACATCTAACAGTGATTCAGTATTCTTAGCGCTGTCTCATGAGTAGTTGAGGAAAAAATGGATAGTAAAGTAGCGAAGAAAACAAGTGAAAAACGAGATAGCTTATTCTCTCCGAAAATTCAACAATGCCTACTTTTTGTTAACTCTCATCTGACTCACATAATTGTTTGCTTCGTCTACCAGTTTGCAGATCTAGATTTGTCAACACACTCTTTCAAATACATTTAGATAAGATAGAGTTTGAGATCAAGCTAGAGTAGTGGATTCTGTGGAATAGTGCTCGATGAGTTCATAGATTTTCGAATAGAATAATAGTAAGAAGAAATACATACGATATGGGAAAGGTAGCTTTACGTGAGAAAGATGTCGTGCGCAAACAACAATTATCAATGTTTTTCGGACGAGTTATAGGTGATGTGGCAAATATTTGTGAAGTGTTGCAATACTAATGATTTACACAAAACTTCTCTTTTCTAACACAGATATATTATTATACTCTCATTTTTTCTATTGCGTCCTTGACTCTTTTAGCGAATCTGTCTCGAACGCTCTTGTCTGTCACATATTGACCAGTACCACAACCTGGCATGCTTCGGAGTCGATTCATCGATGCATAATGAGCCAAAAGTATGTGATTTTGTGAGGGCTCTTCCTTTGAAAGACCGACGATTTGGTGATGAATAGATAAATACTGAACAAAACGTGGTCGATAAAGGTACTTTTCGCGTCCTTGCTTATAACGATCACGTGTGCGAAGAATAAATCGATCGATAACTAAACGATTTGTGTCATTCTCTTCGAGTGTGTACCTATCAGCTTCTTTTGTGCAGAAGAATTGACTCCACAAATTGATAGATTCGATGATACGTCGACGAAAGTTGTCATGCAAATAGTCAAGCACAGTTTGATATGGATCAAGAGGCACAATGTATTCATCGAGATCAAACATACCTAACCATTCTGATTGATCACCATAACGAATCAGGCAATCATGCAAAGCTTCAGTCTGAAAGTATCGTGTCGACAAAATGTCAGTCAGACCAAGAGATGAGAAATTCCATTGAACAACATCAACTAGATTCGAATATTTTCGATTGATAGTGTTGACAACAGATGACAAGCGTTGATGGTTATCAGTTGTATTGTAAACAACGAACTTTCGAAAACCGACCAGTCGATGGAATTCTATCCATTGAGTTAAATATTCAGCTCCATTGTGTAGTGGTGAAGTACATAATGTTAACAATTCCTGACTAGAATTGGATGGGATTAAAGAAAGTATTGGAACAGTGATAAATGCTTTCAGAATGGGTACATTTCGATCTTTGTCTGTTGTCGAAGCAAGATACACTCGTAATGTTCGATTGTATCGCCATAATTGGTCACTAGCAAAGGGACTGAGTGAACAATCAAGGAGAGATACACGATCGTTGCCATAGTTTGAATCGTAACTGTATGCGGATGTCACCGATCCATCATCAAAAACACACCACAAGCTCAACAAATTAGAAGAGAGCGGTTGTATTGAATTCTCTTTTGGTAAGACACGTTTCACATCGGTAGGATAGACCATTATAAAAGTCACACTTACGCCATAGCGCACACGACTTGCGCCAGCACTTAGTACAAGTAAATGTCCATCAGCAGATAAACATGGCACTGTAGGTACGTTGTCCTCAGCAGTTTCAGGCCAGGCAGCAACGATAGTAGCCATGTCTCGAAGACGAACCTGCTCATCATATGTATGTCCAACCAATTTCCAACCATAATCCTGAGTAGATGTATCTGTCTTCTGACCGGCATATGAAGATATTGTTTGTGTTTGGTCGTTCGAAATAGATGTTACTGCAGTAAAGCGTTTGTTCGTGTAAGAACATAGTAGTAGGAATATAAATGATACGAGCGTTGAAATTGATACACAGAACATGAACGATGCATTTATCTTAGCCATAAAAATAATCTTAAGATAGATATAAAGAGGACACTGGCAAAACAGGTTGAAAAGATCGCACCATGAATAGTGGCATACATTTTTATGGTCATCTGTCAAATACTAGGGCACGTATGAGCATTTGGAACGAAATGCAAACAAAGATGTAATAGTATAAGCATGTAGAACTCAGTAAGTTACACTCACGAACATCTACGGACACAATTTTAAAATAACTTTTTGAAGAAGCATCTTCTAATTCGATTGATATTTGACCTACGGATACTCTAGATTATGTGCGAAGGTCCATGAGAACCGATTAGACACTAACGAAAACTTACGCAAGGCTTGACTTTGATGTTGTTTTAGGCATAGGGTGTTAACTAATCTAAGAATTCCTGAAACAAAACGTATTGAAAAACTCGACTTTTTCAGCTGGTAACACGTGAACGCCAGTCTCATCCACCAACACCTGAAAAAAGTCGAAGTTTTCAAGATATTTTCTTTCAGGAACTCTTAGTATAGCTAACATTCTGAGTCTGAAATAAGATTAAAGAAAAGACTTTCGTATGTTTTCGTTCGTGTCTAATTGATCTTTGTAAGCCTTTGCATATGGTTTTGGATTTTCATAGGTCAATCGTTAGTCGAAGTATAAAGGATTTCTCACAAAGTTATTCAAATATGGTATTTGTAGATGTTCGTAAGTATAGTTGGACGAACTCTACCTGCTTTTATTACTAGATCTTTGTTTCTCTTTCCTTTCAGGTGTTCATGGGTGTTCGCAAGTTTCCTAAGTGTCATTCTGTTTTTGCTAATGTTCTATTTAGACTTCCGAGTTTACACTTGCATTTTTTCCACAAATTCTTTGATGAAAAGGACGAAGGCAGTTTTGTCTCTAAATTGGTTCCATTTCAAAACCACTTAGGAAGTAACTTTTTTGATATTATACATACTCTTCTTTTCAACGACATACTAGTCTGTACCCATAGAATAACTTTTTTGGACTCTTAAATAGTGAAAACTAATTAACATTCGCACAGTAGAATTCTTAAGAAGCAACATTCTATGGGTTCTGTGATTCAGAGCAAACTTCAATGTCAAAGAAGAATTTCAGTACGGTAGATCGAACTCGTCGAAAACTACAAAATAGTAAAATAATACATGAGGAAATATGCTGTTCTTGATATTTTCTACAGACTATAATGCCAAAATATTATGACGTATGCATAAATATGAGCAATGCGTTCCTATAATGTCTACCGTAGTACATAGAATGAGTCATTCTTTCAGACCGATAGGACTTGTCATGAGATACGAGGCGGAGAAAAATTTATAGAAAATATATATTGTCCTCCTTCTTGTTCAAAGACCACTGTGTCGACATTCTATGACAATTAGATTCGTAGAACATCTTTGTCCATATGATGTCGTACATGTCGGATGAAAACATAGTCAGATTTTTATTATGAGAACCAGGCGAGTGATGAATGGAATATACAAAACGAATGGCAAAAAGATCAAGCTTGATTCTTTAAAATTTGGGTCACTTTTACCGTAGAGAATCATCATACGTGTGTTGGTCGAATCCGTTTCATCTGCCTGGATAGCAGAGTGTATGGTTCAAGTCTCATGGAGTTCATTTTTTTCTTTGTTCTGTCACATTATATCAGTGACTTTGATTCTCCTATAGCTCTATACATCTAGAAGCTAATACTGGTTCCTACTTTTTATGACTTACATAATAAAGCAAATAGGTAAAAAGTGAACAATATCATTTTTGGGCGATGAAGAAATATGATTAATCCGAGAGCGAACTACTCAGTCAAACAAACAACGAAACAAATGCGTTAAAACGCATCGAACTTTTAACGAAAATGAAATCGTAAAAAGCGTACATTTTTACTCCTTCAATTTCTAAACTGAGTAAATTGTTGAAGAAAATAGCGCTATTCATAAACTTAGTGTGCTTGGAAAACAGCTCATATGAGCTCTTAATTATTACAGTCTTTTCATTGTCTTGTAACAATGACTCATTAATTTAATTTCGCACTATGCGAGTCTCTATTACACGGTAGAGATTCTCACAGACCAAAATAAAATTATTAAGTCATTGTTACAAGGTAATGAGAAGAATGTAATAACTAGGAACTCATATGAGCTATTTTTCGAGCAAATTAAGTCTACAAATAGGGCTATTTTCTCTAACAATTTACTCAGTTTACAAATCAAACGTCTAGTAACATGTGAAACAGTACGCTAAAAACTATTCTAACTGCAAGAATCTCATCTAACCATCGGATTTTAGGTGAAAACAACATATATATAAAAGAAATGTTCCATAAGTTTCGGGTCCGTTTTGTCTTTGTTTATTTTTCGAATATTGTAAGCTGAGTAATAATTACGAATACATTTTGAAGATTACATCTAAGCAAATATTTAAGTTTTAGTCGCTAGTGGACTATTATCAGTACAAACAGTGCATTTTTGGAAAACATTTATTAAAAATTTAAATAGTCTTAGCAGATGTATTCTATATAGTCGAATGCTAAACTAGATTTGGAAGTCGGTTTTTAAATACCGGGTGACCAATAATGAATGGCCGCACTTTGCATCTCAATACTTTCATCTCTAGTTAAGTATTTATCAAAAAACAAAATATATCGCAAGATGCAACGTGAAAAGTTCTATAATTTACACCAGGCCACTTTCCTACAGTTGGACTTTTTTTACTTTAAAAATCGACAAAAATCGGAGCGATCAAATTTCGACCATGCGAAAATGATATTTTTTTGTAGAAGATGGATTCGTGTCTTTCTTATTTCATCTTTTTATCCCCTGATATCTTTTTTTTAAAAAAACACAATATACCACTAGATACAGCGAGAAAAGCTCTACAATTTATACAGTAAAGCTTATTGTAATTGTTTTCAAAAAAAGCAAAATTCTCCACTATCAATTTTCGGATGGTGGAAATTTGATCGCTCCGAATTTTGCCGATTTTGAAAGTAAAAAAGTGCATTTGTAGGAAAAGCGGTCTTATGTAAATTGTAGAACTTTTCACGCTACATCATGTGGTATATTTTGTGTTTTGATAATACTTGTTTAGAGATGAAAATATGAGATATAAAGTACGACCATTTATTATTGGTCACCCGATACTTTAGAAAACAAATATAATATAAAAACGTTTAAAAAAAATGTAATGAAATCATTTTAAGACTAGCAGGAACCCGTGCATACTTCACGGCTACTTTTTTTTCCTTTAACGTATGGTCTGAAACCTTCCACCTTTCACATAATAAGAGTCATACAGATACTCGATATTATGTATATAGATATCCCTAAGATGTCGTATTCCTATTTCATTAATAACTTTGTAGCCCGTGTAGCCCTTCGACCTTATAGCCATACGTCGCTTCTATCTCTTGTATCCTTAGCCCTTTATAGCCTTACCTCATTACAGCCTTATCTTCTTACAGCTTTATCTTCTTATAGCCTTATGTCTTTGTACTCAGCTAGACAAATCAATAACAAAGAAACTGTAAAAACAGGTCAAAAATAAACTCGTTCCAAATTGTGAAAACCGCATATATTAACTCGTTGCGTACGCATTATAATTCTGAAACAAGTTTTTACGGTGTCAGATACTTTAACACGCTAAAATGTGTGATTTTTACGAATTTTTTTTTTGGTTTCATATATTAAACGTTTTTTACATGTGTCCTTTGTGGATCAAGTGATATAAAGAGACAACTCAATACTTTATGATTGTTTGAGACGCAGTCATGACTATATTTTCTAACTATTTTCACTTTATTCTAACCGAACACCGGTAAATGAAATCGATTTTAGGTGGATATGGAGTTAAAATAGTTAGAAGATATAATCTTAACTAGCTCTCACGTAATCATGAAATATTGAATTGTCTCTTTAACTTATGGAGTTCACTTATTTTATTATAACAGGAAGTAATTATGTCTCGGTAACTAATTGACATATGCGTCAGTTCCATAACATACCTTTGCATTCACCTGACAATATTTTATTCGAAAATATGCTTTGAAGATATCAAGTGCTATTATAAAACTATTCTCTAGTTATGATTCTATGACTGCAAAAAAATCAAAATAACAACTCATCGGCAGTGTTGGTAGCAAAACAAAAGAGAAAGACTGATTTAGTTGATGACACTAGATCGATTGCTCTTATGACTGTATTGTCAAAGACGAAGTAAAGGAAAGACAAAGAGCATAAAGTCAACTAAAGTGTCGAACTCATTTCTTGTTCTTTACGCGAGAATATTTCTTGAGTGGTTATACTCATCTCATCTTGACTTACAAAAGAAGAAAATTTATTTACATCAGAAGGATATTTCTGCACGATAATCTATGTAGTAGATTATAAATCAAGGAATAATATCTTGAACACACTCATTTGAAAGAAATATAAATGTCAGAATGAAAAAAATCTTACAAAAAAACTAACCACCAAAAAGAATGAATTTGAATGAAAAAGACTTCAAGCAAACAAGCATTCGATCATTTATGCTCATTTGATCTTTTAGAAAGTGTATAGAAGAATTTGATATTTAGTCTGTTCTGTTTGTATAGAGTTGCATCAAAAATTTTTATGCCAAAAAACGGCCAATATTTTCCGCTAGAATTGACAGAACTATATGCTGTCCAAACACGCACATTATTTACCTAACAGGTTTCGCTTTTCTATTTTGCTTTAGTTACATATAGATGTGTTTTTGCCAATATATTCTAAGGTTAAATTTTCACAAAATCACATTCAGCTTTCGATTGTATACAAATAATGTTCAGAATTCTAAGTTTTCACGATAAATATTAGAAAATAATATAAGTGCTACTTGGAATAATATTGTTCAGAATTTCTGCAAAGGATATTCTTAATTGTAGAGTACTTTAAATTTTCTATGTGTACACCACTCGTCAACAGACCAAAAATAGTTTTCATAATATTTAAAAACCTAATCGAAGAAAAGGACTTCGTAGAACATTTCAAATATTCCAAAATTAAGAATATACTTTGCAGAAATTCTGAACGATAACATTCCAAATAACAGTTGTATTATTTTCTTATATTTAGGATGGAAACTTAGAATATTAAATATTATTTCTATACAATCGACAGCGTAATGTGATTTCATGAAAACTTGACCTTATAATATACTGGTTAAAAAGCGTCTCTATGTAATTGAAGGAATAAAGAAGTAATCATATGGTAGCAATATCATTCATAGATTTAATTTATATTTAACTTCACTAATATTTGAGTCAAAATTAAGAAAAAATCACTTGGTAAGAAATCATTCTAAACTCTTTTAAAAGTGAAGATTTAAAATCATCTAACTAATTCATACTGGATAAGGAATATTCCTGACTACTTTATGAATGGACTACTCCTTAAAAAAAGAAAGCATACACTTAAAGACTATTTAAGATGCATCTCTATTCTCATAATGGAATATTCGATAAAAAAGAAACTCGTGTTAGAGAAGTATTTATCAAAAACCGTTGTGAACTACATGTTGCATCTTAAAAAAATTGTATTTATTAATTTCGAGATACATATCTCACGTCAAGAATTGAGTACTTATCGGAAAAAGACTATACATATGAATATAAAATATTCGTAGGTTCTTTTCGTCTATCACTATTGAGGTGTGGATGTGGACACGTACCCACATCCACATGAACTAGAAAAATGAAAAACTAACATGACCGATGATGTTCGATACCTATTGAGTTGCACGTATGAGAGTATAGATCTATCAATATCAGTTCTTAATAGACTATCGAAGAAAACTGTGATGACATCAAACACAATATGCCATAATATATACTGGATAGGAATGAAAAGTCTACGAAAAACGACTTGGTGGCTGATATGAGGGAATACAAATAAGTGCATAAACAAAGAATAATTAAAGCGATAAAGAACAGTTATATAATAAAGAATATTTTATAGATAATTGAAGGATAATTTTTATAGATAAAGGATAATTTTTATAGATAAAGGATAATTTAATATATAATTTAAAGAGTAGTTTTCTAAATGAAGATTATATACAAATAAAGAAGAAAAAAGAAAATAATTATATAAACAAAGAGTAATTACATACACAATAAAGAATCATTATATAAATTATTAGAGATGATCGTGTATGGTGATAGAAGTACAAAAGAGAAATTTCATCAGATTCTCTATTCACTATTGGGGAGGTAGCCTCAATGCTTCTTTACTGGGATATTTTTTTACTAATATGTGTTTTAAGCTATTGGTGAGTCTATTCGCATACAAAACTAGTGTATCATCTGATGGAGTTCAATCAAACATCTCTTGCCATATCTGATGCAAATGAGAGCCGCAATGTGCGAAAGAAGAAGTATAGCTGGACCATTGTTATTTCTTTTATATATGCAAGACTAGACCAAGTTTCTATTATCTGTTTGTTAGCTCGTTTATGTTTTATTTTAGTTCAACTTCAAATCTTATTTTGATCTACTTGTGACGCAACATCAATATCATTATATTTGTTCCTTTCATGTTTCAAGTACTTGTGCAATAATAGAAAGGATAGGGTGGATAAGATACTTTTCTGATCTCGAAAAACTTCGTTTTTTGCCTTGAAACTACATCAGAGAATGCTCACAAACATTCTCAGACACTTCATTTCGCGAAATCGCTCAATCAGGTTTTTGAGACCTGAAGTCTACACAAGGTTTTAGAAAAATGTTCTTTTATTTTTTTCAAATCTACTTGCTTGTAGTTAATCAAACATGCTGATCATGAATATGTGTATTAGAAATGTCAAAAATAGTTTAGTACGGAGTAATTATCAATGCACTTCAATTTTCTTGTTTTCCGTTAAGAAGAGTAACTCGAACTCCCCAGATAAGATATGACCGAAAAACTAATATAGATAGAGATTCTGATGTAGAATTTTACGCTGAATTCGAATATGATATTGGTGAATTTATTCGAGCTCCAGCTCTTTTCAAAGTCGGGAAAAATGCTGCCACTCGTCCGTTTTGAGTGTTCGCTTTCAGATGATTTAGCCACAAATTCAGTAACATGGTTAAATCTCCCGAAAATTAGATGTTGAACCTGCAAAGAATTTTTTCGTATTTTGAGATTATATTTTGGTTTTCTTGTTGTTGAACTATTCTGTGGTTTTTAGGTGGAGATTTCAAGATTTTTATCATATTTGTAAACAAACACCGCATACACACACATACACAAAATACCATGTTAAACATTCTTAAAGCCCAAAGATGATCTCATGCGCAAGTTTTCTTTTTGATAGTTAAACAAACTCATACCAAATTCTTTGAATCATTACAAACAGTCTCGAAAGAAATAATAAAAGAAGATATGTTTTCTTGTCGGCAACTCAATGAATAAGATAAATCTGTTTTCTCGTAATCATTTGCAAGTAGGGGCCCGAAAGCGAACCATGAGTTACCACACGAGACACGAAACGAGAGCATCATATTGATACGATTAGCATGAGCGAGTGCAATGGCATTCATCAAATACTGATCTTTTGCAATGAAGAAGCTTCTTGAAATGTAATGATTGATCGTCTCGTAAAAAACCGATGTCCACCAGTGAATAGTTTGTACTGAACCGCCGATGATACCACCTTCAACAAGATTTATTTTGATTGGTCCTTCATCTGTTTTGTACCTTAATGGGCAGAAGCTTCGAGGAAGTGGAGCAACCATACCAAGAAGAAGTCTATCGTTGAAAAATATGTTCCGAATAATTTCATAATGAGGCCATAATCGAAATTGATAACTAGATGATCGAAAGGCTCCTGCATCAATATAGAGAAAATAATTAGTATTAAATGGATTCAGCTCCGCACTCCGATTTATCATGAATGATTTAGCACACCAAGTAGCATAGAGCTCGACTGAATGATATCCACGTTCTGGATCAATTTTATGTTGTTGTTCGAAAATGGATACAAGAGGTTGAATAGGAGGCATTTCTAACGGTGTTGAATAGTTAACAATAAAATATGATGCCAATGATCCATTTCGGCGAAGTTGGTAGAGAACTGATTGATATTCGATAGATGTAAATATGATCATGGGTGACTGGCAATATCCAAGTAGATTCTCAAGCCACAATAGATACTGAGCCTTAGTATGTTTTGACTTGTTGAGAGGAAAATAGGCTATGACGATGGTCGTCAAAGCATTGTGACTGTATTTCATCAATGAATGTTTTGCACGTACAGCTGCTGGAGATAAAAGAACAATATGTTGAGTTTCTTTTGTCCATGAAAATATGATGACTGTAACGGCGATCAATAGACATATAGAAGTATATTTGCATGAATCATTCTGAAGCATCGTCTAAAACGAAAAGAATACAGTTATTTTGTTGGAATACTTCAGGATAATATAATATGATGATCAAATGAATCATTTTGTGTTGTTCAAAAAGGAATACCAATATGGAAAGTATGCAGCTCGCGCACAATTGACATCGATTGGGCTAAAATCAGGTTTCGAGTCAGTCAATATTTCACCTGCTCTGTTGTTCAGAAAAGCTCCCCACCATCCAAAAGTTCCTACAGTAATAATTACATGATCACATATAGTAAGAACAGCTAAGTCATGGGCAGCATCAAATTTATTTGGAGTGAAAACAACATCGTTTCGCTTATTAAACAGTGTTTGACAATATGATTTATCATCCGTTACAATAATAAAACGAACTAAACGATATTTTCCGATGAAATGAGTCATTGCATTGAGTATATATTTGTCAGATGAAATACGTCGAACTCGTAAGTAGTCTCCTCTTCGTATGTGTATTCCTACAGAAGTTGTAGTACTTCTATTGATTACTTTATCAAAAAAAGTATTAGTGTTATTTAAAACTGTGCGTTTGAATTGTAAATGATGTCTTATTTGATTTGTATGTTTGATGAAGTACTGATGCACTTGCCAATATCCAGTTAATTCAATAAACTGAGATGTATTAGAGTGGAATAAGTGAGGAATGAAAGAGCAGTGATTATAGATTTTCTTCACCGACGTTAAATGATTAAGTGGAAGATCTGTTGTAAGATTCGATAGATTTAGTTCAAATGATTGACGGAGCTCTTGTATCACATTTTTATCTATATACAATTGACATGAGTAATCAAGCGATAAGCCAAGGGCTGTAGCGAACATGAATAAGCGATTGCCAAGTCGACCACTTCGTTCATTTAGAATGACAATGCACTGATTTGAGTTATTTATCAGAATCTTACTCGTCCGCAAAAACAAAGTGGGTGCTGCTTTTGGATCCAGAATGAAAGAGTAAAGACATACCAAGACAACAACAAATGTCAGTGCTAGTTTGCAAGGTTTTATTTTGTAATCGCTGAATACGAACAAGGAGCTAAAGAAATTCATCTAAACAAAAATAAAGAAATCAATGAGATGAAGCAAAAGTCATCATTATAAAATGTAGAGATCCAGCTGAATTCATGCTAAACAGAACTCAGAACTAAAAGCGGTTCTCTATTAACAAGAAATCTTTGCCATCGAACAGAAATCTCACGCATTTTAATAGCTTTTCGAAACTATTGGTAGGTTGTAGTTGTCAAGAGTTTCAGGAAGTTATCATGAAGTAATAAAGTTAAGTCTTTAGTAGAATTTTGCTGAAAGTTCAATCCTATACAATATATGTCATTCGAAATACTATAAGACTCGAATGAAAACGATAAATAGCCTTCCATCGAATACTACTTTCTTATGGTAATTTGGATTGATGTTTAAATTCACGACGCTATCGAGGGTTGGTTCCAACACTTTGGAGTGAGAAGACGATCCAGTGTGTATAAGAACACTTATTTATTTACAATCTAACTAGTTTTGAGACAAAGCTTTTTTCTACGAGATTGCACTAATCTAGAAAACTACCGATGACTTCCCAAACAAACTTTAAAAAGCATACGAAGGATGCGACTAGCACTCGATAATTTTAAATATATAATTTTTGTGCGTTCTGTTCCCATTTCGAGCCTTTTGGTAACCATCGGATTACGACTACTCGAAAAGTGTATCCCTGTTAGTATTCATTTTCGATTCATCAGGCAATTTTAAATGCTTCAATACTCATCGAATTTTCGAGTACTCGAAAAAGGAAAGATGCCGAAAGCATAATATTGAATGCTCCAATAGAAGCAAGCCAAGCAGAATAACAGTTTCTAGTGGCGAGGTTAATGTTGACTTTGTGAAATTTCTTCAAAAAAGTTGCTTACGAATGTCTCTTTCATTCAACTATATTAGTAAGATGATTTATGTTCCACATATATTCTCCTTAATTTCATAATTTTCTAAAAAATATTCAGCAAAAGCTGATGAAAAATAACAAGTAAGACCGAACCCCATAAGCATTTTTGATGAAAAACACAGATATAACGAATTTCGCGTTTTAATGTTTGAAAAATTTTTCTAATAGTGGTTTTATACTTTATCGCCTAAATCAATTATTTATCAAACAAGCTCTTTATATACCATCTGAACCTGAAAAACAAAGCTTTGTCTATAGTTAGAGACACTTAAAAGGTGTTTATATTCGATTAGAAATCTGTTTTTTTTTTTAATTTTCGAAAATCGTTAGCAAATGTTAAAATAACAACGTTGCAAAGTTTTTACTTCTAAGATTTTGAAAAGATAACTTTCATAGGAGAACAATAGTTCTTACTTAGTTAAGATGCTCGACGAATGTTAATTGTAAGTATCTATGTTTGAATCTTCTCCTTCACATTTATATGACAAGTTTCGACGGCTGGAAAATGAGGCCACTATAAGAAAAAATCCTTATTATCTTGATCGAATTTTGATCTTCTCAGTAAAAATCGTTCAGCTGGTCGAAAATTCAATATTTTAATGACCTATCAACGAGCCCTCGATCTACCAAAAAGTGAGAATCCGAGGTGACTATAATTAAAAATCAAAATCATTTGAAAATGAAAATAAAACACTCTGTTCTTTGATAAAGGGTTTTCATTTTTCAGACTTTGAGCAATGCTGGCTCAATCAAGAATTTGCCAAGAAACATAGTTGTTCCATTATGCTGAAGCTCCTGGAAATCTTAGCTGTCGTCATCTAATTCAGCAAGAACAGTAGAAGAAACCTACCTGATAACCAACATCTTGTTTGCACGTGTTTCCGATTTAGATAGTTTTACTTTAGTCAATTTTTACTCAGTTAGGTTGCAGTATTTAGCTAACAAAGAGCCTTGAAAATTATCTTTCTTCACTATAAAAGTGCCAAAAAAATCATTTGATCGATGCGAACTTCGCTGGTTTTAGAGTTCGTCTGACTATCCATGTGATTTAGAGAAGGAAAGTTGAATTTCTCTCTTATGGATTTTATGTAGATACTCTATTCGAAGTAATGCGGAATGTTGTTTGGGAAAAAACCATGAAACATATTTTTTTATCTCCACGAATTTTGTGTAAAAGGTGTGGATATGCGTTTGTCGCTACGCATTCTACATCCATACTCACATCCACACCTTAAGCATCCACTTAAACTTTCAGACAAAATATATTCTCCTCCCCTTCTTTGATCTTTATTGCATCCATTTGCTTTCTAATGAATATTCATTATAGAATAACTTAAGTACTTGATTTGAGTATAGCGACGACTAATTAGACTTTGCTTGAATGGATAATGTACGTATTTTAATACTAAATGAGTCGCTTCGCAGTTTTCTTCACGATTTCATTAGGTCTATTGCGTAGCTGATACTGGTTGAACCGTTATAATTTTATTTTGATCTGTATCATTGACTGTACATGGTCTGTTGGTCGTTGAATTGGTAGCAAAAATCGCTTAGCAGATGAAAACGCTACAAAAACAATTAGCAGATCTTAACAGAAATAAATAAGTTCAGAAAAAATCTTCAAAGTTACTCATTGGCGATAATGATCAACGGTATCGAAATACGTGCAGTCTTCTTCGAGGCAAATCATAGAAAGTCATATTCTATACTAAAACAAAGTGCTGAAATTGTTCTTTTAATAAATATTCAGTTGATACGCAATGGATGTAATACAGGACAGAAGCTGTTACCGCAAACTATTACAGAATTGATGTATGAAAACTGTTTAGATACCTGTGCTTTTACATAGAAAAATAATTTCATTAGATAACTTCTATTAATGTGATGTATGTATGGTGTGGATTATATTCTGTAAGTATTATACTCTCGGTCTTTGATAGGAACAAATTTATATATTAAACTCGAGTGAGTTCAATATGTAAACTCCAGTTGACTTGTATTTCTTGACTATATCTATAACGGTGTATGTTGGGTATGAAATTTATGTGTTTATAGTTTAACATAGGTTTTAGATTATGCTTCACAAAAGAGGAAAGAGAAGATACCTTTGATCAGAGGTGGGACTAACTACCTACCTACTCTACCTACTGCAGTTGAAAAGGATGAAATGAAAAAAAAACTTTTTTCCATCCAGTATATAAATATTTGACATTGTCAAGTGTACATGTTAAACCTACCTTGTTGTTCTCAGACGTGACTTTTCTCCTTTCTTTTGCTCTCTATTATGACAAACATTAATAAAAGAGAAAATTTAGTCAAGTATGAAAATAGTTATGTGTATGAAAAAAACTTCGATATAGTTGACAGTACAGAAGGGAAATAAATTGGAGGAGGACTAAAATATAGAGAATGCAGATAAAAAGTTAGAAAACATAAGGTGAGAAAGGTAATTCATGCGAATCAGTATCGAGTATGATTGATAGCTGAACTTTTTGCGATTTTTTTCTCACAGTTTTCATTACTCACATAAATTTACGATATTCACAAAATCAGATTGCAAAACAAAAGCTGGTAGTTTGCTACTTTTTCATGTCATTTCTCCTGAGAGAAATATGAAAACAAGTAATTGACATTGTAAAGAATTCGTACGCAGAGAACAGGAAATCGCTCATTTTACTTTTTATTCTCATTCAGATGTTTTTTCAAAAGTAGCTAAGTTCCTCAAGTGAAAATGATCGATTTATATAGTTCTGCTGAACTAAAACTATTGTATTGTGTCGATTTCAAGACAAATTATTTTGTTATTACTTTTTAATAGAAAATAATAATTATGAACTATGAGATATTTAGTTCAAACGAATAACTAACACATATTTTCAACAAAATCAACTTGAATGTACAATTCGAAGTAGAATTTTATTTCTCTTTTATCTTCACAGTTGGATCTTTTCACAATGAGTACTGATTCGATATTTGATACTCGTTTAAATTAAAAAAAATTATATTTTCATATACCATACTTTTAAATATAGAATCGATCGATTTTCTATAATAAACTGGAGTTTTCTTGTTTCAAGCTTTGGCATAATTCTTAGCCGAAGTCAAAATTACACTTTCGGTTACTTTAAATATTTGGTTGTTCTTTTGACATCGGTCATTGTCTAGCTTGAATTATTGAATTGCATACCATACATATAGTTATATTATCATCAAAGCGTGAATGAAAAAGAAGCGAGAAGACACATAAGTTGCCTAATTCGAATTATAATATAAATGAGCTCCGAACAGCGTAAGATAAATTCAAAAATACATGAACAAAAGATCATGCTAGCACTTGCCTCTATCAGAGCTGCAAAATTCTATTTAAACTATAAATTATATATGAAATAAGGCTGTCATACAATATTGACAGAAAAACAGAAAAAAAAAATTTATTTGCATGATAAATGATAAATGAGATAGCATCGTCGTATGATTGCGCCAGAAAGGCAGAGAAAAAATTATTCGGTTTATAATTTATAAACGAGATAGAGCTGCTCTGAAGCGATGGCAGAAAAGCAGAAATTAAATCTTTCAGTTATATTTTTTGATACAGTAAATAATGACACTGCAGTAATTAACGTTTTGTCGGCTTTTCATCTCTTCCATAATTGCAAAATTGTCTGTCTCAATATTATTTTGGGATAAACACTTTTCACCATCGAGCTGACTTTTCATTTCAGCATCGCAGCGTGAGGGCGCGAAACGTCCTTCGAAGAGCCATGAGCTATATGTGTCGCTATATACACAGTAATCGCAACGATGTATGTCTATCAAGCGCTTTCTGCAGCATCCAAGGTTATACCTATAGTATCACAGGTAGAATTGACGCTTTATCTTCACGCTACCAAGTAAAGTCTTCATACTTTACTTTCTCAAAGTAAAATAAAGGTAAAGTACTACCCTTATTAATGAATAAAAAAAACAAATAAATTTCATAGGTAGTTGGTGAATCAAGTAACATGAGATTTAGAATATCAAGAATTATATGAAGATATAGCCCGTATTGATCATGCACATCTAGTAAGATATTATTATTTTATTATTTATATTTAGTTTGTAAAACATGATCTAAAAGCAGTATTGAAGTATAGAGGTAAAAATTTGGACTCGCTGCTCTCCATAGTATCCATTTCGTATAACAAGTAATCTTCATTTTCGGAAACAGCTTTCTTTTGATCAGAAGTGATTGTATATCATTTAGAAAATCATCTTTGAGAAAACAATATATTTTTGAAGAAAAAAAAAAAACATTTTTGATGGACAGCATCTAGGCGAGAACTCTCGTGCTCACATTTTTTTTGGAGAAAAGTTTGTAGTTAGAAAAATGCCTCGTGTCATAAATTATTCGATATAGCTTTATGCATCGATTTCAATTAAGTCACTGTTGTACGATAATAATCTTCTGAGAGCAGAAAAAAATTGGAACTACATGGTAAAGATTTAAGGATTATTGACCATGCTAATTCCCAATTATGGCCATAATAAGTGTTGTCATATCTTTAAATATTGGTTTTTCAAACTAAAAAATATTTTTTTTTGATCTTTTCAGATATTAGAATATATCGATTTGTCCATACGATAATAAGCTCTTCTGTTTTCCAAAAAAATGAATTTTAAACGAAATAATATCATGAAGATGTTCACATTGAAACGTTGATATATCTGTAATTCGATATGCTCTGTAATTAGCACAGCTCAAAAAACAAATTTGGCTGAAATATGTTAGTCTCGAAAGCCAACATATGAAGATTTAAAGGAGATTTCTTATGATCATAGTTGAAATCCACATGTTTGATGACCTATAATCCGCTAGTTTTCGATGAGACAATGATAGATCAGTTAGAAGGACTTCGCTCAAGATTTTTAAGCAAAAACTTTATTTTTTTAACGACAGGTATATTTTCAAGTTAAGTTATGATTGATAGTCTTTCCGCTCTACTTGGCAATGGTAACCAAAACTTTTTATGACAACAGATAGAGCATATCTTGAAGTGTAATTTACTATCATTTGAATTGATGAAAAGTTTACTTTCGTATTTTAACCTGATGTTCGTTCTGATACATATTATGCCCCTCCTCAAATCATGACAGATGTTATTAACATAAGATTAAAGATCGTATATGAATGACTTTCTTATTGCATTTCTGAAAGATTAAGTAAAAGGATGACGAAAAAATTGATCTTGAATTAGATTGAATAAAACATTGTCTCTCTGAACATTTTAATCTCGCAACAAATATTCTAACATTTTTTTAGATTGATATTCTAGACTTGGTCTGTGTCATTAAAGAAAGCTAGTCTTCAAGCACATTTTGACAAATCAATCGATTTCATTTAACATCATCGTTATAACAAATGGCAGTATTTCAATTTTCTTCTAACTCTATTTTTTTATGTAATTTCATGTAATTGTAGTTTAACTTTTTCTCAAATGGACTTTCTTTATACATATATATATAATAAAAAATGGATGTGTTGTTTATATTACAATTTAATAATTAATGATGAAAGAAAAAGAAATTAAGTGTTGCACATTGAAATGAGAAATGTTTTGTTTATAATAGAAGACTAGGATTATTATCTATTGACCTTGTTGATTTAATGTAAAAGAAAACTAAACACAATCAAATGATTTCGAGGACAAGAAAACTTACGAATTTGCATTTTTTTTTTAAAGTAATACATTACCTTGAAGAAAAAAAAAAAATATGATATTTGCTTGCTATACAAGTCTGTTTTTCAGAAAAATTAACATATCGATAATCTTATATCAAAAGAAATGTCTCTTTTTTTTTTTTGTTTTTCTTGTTCACATATGTAAATAGTTCGGAATCAAAATGAGTCAACTTTAATTTTCTTTTTTTTTTTTTCTTGATATATTATCAAAAAATCCGATTATAATAGTCTTCAGTATCCGCTTACCAAACACAAAAGAATGAATATGATATGTATATAAAGATTTATTTTTTTTGTTGAAAAATTCAAATTAAAATATACGAATCAGTGACAAAATTTTTTAAATAGATCATTAAAAATAAAATCATTTATTTTTCAAAATATATCTTTTTATATTATTTTAAAAATAAAAATCATATTTGAAACTATACACAATATTATTTTGATTCTTCATGACAACATAATATACGCACATGATCGATATACAATATATTTCATGCAAGTTCCATTTTCATATTATTTCATTCTTTTCTTCTATTATATTGTGATTGAACTTACTCTTTCGGTTTTTTTTTCACTCGCAACGTTGCATTGTATGTGTGGACACTCGAATCGCAAACAATGACAATAACGTTTGTTTGATCATTATGCTTCCGAACACTATAACGCCCTTGTGTCGGTCGCAGCAACAGAGAGAGAGTGTGTGTGTGTACATAAGTCTTTCTCTCTTTTCTTTTTTTGTATATAACACTTTTTATTCGTCTCGTTACTTCTTCCTTTCAAAACAGTATTAAACTGCAAGTCAAAAAAGAAAATCCAATATTGATTGAAGTTATTTTGATAATGGCGTTGAATTATGGAACATTAATACGTGCTGCTAGTAAACTACCTGAACAACGAACAACAACTGAAATTAATGATTTTATAGTACCATGGCTTAAACAATCATTGAAAAAGAAACAAGGAATATTTCAAAAGATTTCTGATGGTAATATTCAATGAATTTTTATTTAATTCTATGTATTTTATAATTCTTATTTTTAAGATGTTATTTATGATATATGTAAGACAATTATGTTAGAACGACGTCCAGCATGGGATGTTGTTATTCGTCAAAATGATCCAGGTGATACGTAAGTTTATTAAAAATTAAAGAATCTTTTTTCTTTTACTTTTGGTTTTGGTTTTTTTTTTGAATACTAGATTCTATATTATATTACAAGGTTCCGTTAATATCTATCGTCTTGATGATGATAATCCTCAACCAACACTTATTGATATTGATACAATTACTGAATTTGCTCAACTTGATGCTGATCCCGACAAACGTGAAGAACTTATTGTACAAGCTTTTGGCAATTATATTGTTACTTTAGGTAAAAATTATGCAAATTCGTTTTACGTATAGTTTTTCATTCCTTTTTTTAGTAATATTCAAAAGTTTAGTTTGTTCAATATAATTTATTTAATAGAGTCTTGAAGATTATCTTAACTAAGAGAAAAATTGAACTGTCAGAACATTTGCTATTGTGTTTGATTTGTATTTACTAGTAGTTAGAGTATTTTGTTGTATGAATTAGTTATTATGAAATATTTTATTTGTCGTTTAGTCATAATTTCATTTAATCAAGTATTCAGTTTTAAATAGTATGGTTATTTTATTATTGATATTTAGAGTGATTGATCGATATAGATAGACAAACTTATTCTTATTTATAAATACATATAAGTTCGTAGATAAAAACATAGTTGATTCTAAAATTAAAGAAACAACTGGCTTCCTTGTCATCAATTGTGAAAACTTAAAAGTCAACTAGGTGAATGATTGCTACGAATCGTAGTTTCTGTTTAATGTCATTGAAATAATGATGAAACTATTGCGAGTTCTCAATGGTTAATATCAATATTAGTTTAAATATATCAGATCAAACAATATACTACTTTTATTTGTGTATACTAAAGAGATAGAAGACATTATGAAGAACAAGAGAAAATCCTTGTATTTTGACTATCTCCTAAGAATATTATGATACATCAACATGTGTCAGTCTTATTTTTCTAATGACAATTTTATTGATCAAAATTGAAATTTTTTAGTTGGTGGTTTTGATTTTGGTGAACGTGCTCTTATTACAAATGAATCTCGAAGTGCAACTGTCATGACAACTATACCAACAGATTTATTAGTTGTTGATCGTGAAGTTTTTAGTCGGTATATAATTAATATATTTATTATGAATTTATTCGTATTTCTAGCTTTTCTTTTTCTACTATAGAACACTTAAATCAGCACATGAAAAAGAATTACAAGAAAAAACTGAATTTATTAATCGATGTCCTTTATTTTCTTCATGGTCAGCAAGATTGAAACGTCTCGTCAGTCTAAGTTTAGAACGAGGTAGATTTGCATATGATAGTGTGCTATACAAACAAGGTACATTTGCTGATGCTGTCTATTTTATATGGAGGTAAAGTAAATTTTCTATTTTTTTTTTGTCTGAAATTTTTATCTAAAATTTTCATTACATCAGTGGTGAAGTGAAAATAACTATAGATCCATTACTTCATTGGCTTCAATATCCACATCTTCTTCCACAATCCGATCCAATGAAACAGTAAATATCATTTGCTTATGCTTGTTTTTCTTTAATATTTTTTGAAAAATATATATATATATATTTAGACGTGCTTTTGAATTATTTCTTCCAATGCTTCAATTTACTTGTCCAATAGATACTGTATCAAGAGAAAGTTTTGCTATAAAACGACGTTATATGACATTTGCTGAAGCTGAAAAAGAACGTTCACATCGTAATAGACAAGTTGCTTTATTAAATACAGGTGATATTATTGGTCTTGAATCTTATGTATGTGATTTAACTACACATATGAATTCTGCAAGATGTACAGCTCCATGTGATCTTTTTTATATCTTAAAACATAATTTTATTCGTTTACAAAAACGTCATGGTACACAAGGTCTTAGTGAACGTTTACGTGAAATTGTACTTCTTTCGCTTCAAGCCTATCCACAACGTATACTACATTTACCATTATTTAATTCTTTAATGAAACGACAATTAGCACCAATAATCAATGATGAACAACAACAATATCATGTTAAACAATCATGGCTTTTTCATATTCATAATGCAGCTCATTCTGTTTGTTTCATATACATATATGTATTTTTATTTGAATTTATTATTAAATAAATTATTTAGAATACCCGTCGAATAGGCACAACATTAGCACATGCATCAACAACAAATAATACATCAACCACACGTTTGTATCGTTCAACACCGTTGGGAAGTGCAGCTGCAATACAATATGTTACAAATGATCACGCTCGTCTTAGTAAAATAGAAGATCGTCTTAAACAATGGCATGCACAAATGGGTGATGATTCAAAAACACAAATACGTTCATTAACACGTTTTGTAAAATTTTAACTTAACAATAGAACTTCGTATTTTTTCTTGTTTATTTTTTTATTGTAGAATGTTGCGTGTGCAACAGGAAGTGCTCTTACACATACATCACCATCGGATGCATTAGAATCACAATCCGATGCTAGCGGTGTTTCATCGAGGTAAACAAATTAGCTTGTGAAAACAAAAAGCCTTATGCCATTGTTGAAAACATAAACTAATGTTCTTTTTATTGATACACATAAAATAGAAAATTTATATTTTAACCTTAGTATAAGGTTGAAACTTAACTCATCGTTTGAACTCATATTGCGCCTATAAGGAAGTTTTGACAAGGCTAAAAAGTCTTAAAGAATTTATCTCTATGGACTCCTCGAGCCGAGTTATGACCATTTTACTGAATTTTCGATCCATTTTTAGGTATTCACTGAAAAATCAACAAATGAAATTCCGACCTGAAATTCAACTCATAGATAGATCTAATGACCCTTTAGATGATGTTTTCGGTAAATATCTAAAAGTGAATCGAAGATTCAGTGACATAGACACAATTCGATTCTAAAGACTCACAAGTACCGACGCTTTTAAACTTTTTTCTAGTCTTACAAGGACTTCTTTGTGAGATCAATACAAATTCAAAAGGCGGATTAAAGTTTGGATAATTTCCGCATTATTAAATATATATAAAATTGAATGATTTTATCCATATAACATTTTCGCTACAGATACTTTTTCTTTATTAGACCGTTATATTTATTCTTACACTTGTATAAAATATATATTATTTATGTAATAGCAGCACATCCGGTGATGGTAATGACCAGACTGTTCCTGTTGAAGGCCTTATGGAAGCAGCTAGCAGCATGAAGGAACCTCTATCAACACATTCATTTGTAAAGTTCATTAGATTTGTTATATATTTAAATACAAAAATATATTTAGAGTGCATCTTCGTCTTCAACAACTCATTTACCTCAATTACGTATTTATACGAAACAAGAACGATATGAAGATCTCCGAGCTTATCTTAAACAAGCATGGAAAGAATATCTCAAACGACCTATTCCAACTGTTTATTGACATACACTAGCTCCGAAAATTATTCGAATATCAATAACTTTTAATATACAAAAGAAATTTCAAAACAAAGAAAAGAAAAATCCATGTATATAAAATTTATTTGCAGTAATTGAAAGTTCAAAATCTCTTCTATTATTTATTAAAAAATCAAAAAAGATTCATCCTAAGTTTTCTAAGCTTATAACTATAACATACTACTGCTTGTATTTTCTAAAAAGTGAAGGTTTTTTTCAAATTACATCTTCATTTTACGTCAGAACATTTTCAAGAATACTTTATTTAGTCGAACAAAAAATTAATATTTCATTCTAAGACATAAAAATTAGGTAAAGAATTTTCCTTCTACCAAATAACGTATTCTTTAAAATGTTTAATGCACAATAAGTTCGAATGAAGCTTTTAGTTTTTAGATCGATGATTGAACAGATTTTAAGCTATCTAATGGTATAAATAAATTTGGTATAAGATTGTCTTTTTTTTAATTTTGTTTGTATGATAAAAGTTATAGATATTCAAATGATTTTGAGTCAGTGTATATGTATTTTTTTTTCTTTGTCTGCTCTTTTAAATAAAAGCACTAATGTGATAGTTTTATTTGTGCAAAGCTGATTACTACGAAAGATAATATTTAATAAAAAAAAAGTTTTTTTGATGAAAAGAAATATTTCTCAACATAAATGAGCGATATGTCTTGTAACGAAACTAACAATGATCAATTAAATAATTTCCATATAGATTCTTACAATACATTTTCTTAATTAGAATTTACTGGAAAAAAAAAGATATTTAAATAGAATATCAATCGTAAGCAACACTGAAAAATAAATAAAAATGGCAGCATCAATTATTTTATTCACAAAATCTTCTTTAAATAAAAGCTATTGATAAAACGTTGATGAAAAGTCGAAGAAATGTTTTAAAGAGAAATATGTGATGATATATATTAAAATCTCGTAATCTTTCAGATTCATATTAATGCTGCTAAAATCAAGGAGATAATAACTGACAAGGTGATTAGAATTGAACTGTTAGCTTCTCTTTTGAAATTTATTCAAGATCAATAATAACCGTTATTAGCGATTTGTGATGTAGGCCACGAACACACATAAAAAGGAGTCACATTTCAACTCACATGTTGCTATGGATGGTCTATTTTTTCAGTCACTCTGCTGATACAGGAGATGTTCACTTACTTTGTTCTCCATTTCTCCATCGTTTTAACCATTTCACTATTTAATGTTGTCCTCGTGTTCTATTTCTTATTAAAAAAGATTAATACAGAAAAGATGGAATAGCTAAATAACAAGAAGAATGCTAAAATCGGTCAATGCGGAAAAATCTTATGAAGATCATATAAGATCTTACTGATAATTGGATCTTATAGGATACATACTGTATGATCTAACACAATTTTATAATAAGACTGTTATTCATCACAATTTTGCCACAGCAGCCCACAACAATTCAATAATACCAAATAATACAATCATGTGATAATAATCACAATAACCAACACGTAAATATAAATGACCATAATGTCATTAGACACGAAAATTTACCCAAACATGCATAAAACCATCACATGTTGCAGCAAGTTCAACAAATAGATATTTAAATTCTCATATGTCCTACGATATAACATTATTCGATTTTTCTACAACAATAGTGTTTGGACTGCACAAGAGATAAGATGCTGTTACATTCATAAGGTTCAGTGATAGAGTATATCTGAACAACTCACATATGGATATTCGCAAAGTTTTTTATTGATAATGCCACGCAGGTTTGCAAGATTGTAAGAGAGATCGTCATCTCACTATTGAAAAATATTTTTAACTAACTTGTCGAAATTCTGTTGTTTAATGGAGATTAATTGAACGTTTAAATCTATCAATTTAAGATTGAATTAATGAATAACGACTTTTCTTCAATCAGTTTATATCATTTTTGATATTATTTAGTCACATTGTCTTTTCAGTATTAATCGTTTTTATAGGAAATGGAAAGCAAAGCAGCATCAAAGAGACGAGAACATCAAAAGGCAAGTGAAATAGGGGATATGATAAATATACAATTCTTGCGCCTATAAAGCGATCAATAAAGAGAGAAAGATAGAAGCGAGAAAAGCAACCGTCTTTAGCAAAATATGAGCTAGTACGTGGCTATTTTTTTGTGCATGTTCATGATTAACAAGCGACTCGTGAACAAAGTACATTGTTTACAGACCAATCGCCATAATTTATTGTTCAAAAAATAAAAATTTCATCGAAAAGAACGCGTGAATAATGTCTACTGGAATAAATGTAGATCTCATCGAACATTTAAAATGCAACGTTATTTCAAGTTTTCTTTAACATTTCATGCTAATTATGTTCTATCATCAAAAAATGAAGTTCCACTTTCCAATTGTGAGCTACTACCCGGTAAATTTTCTTGAGAAGTTTTATTGTAAGAAGAATTATTTTAGAATACTGCATCTGTCACTTGTGCAACAATGCTGCTTCCATTTCCTGGACGTTCTGATGGAGTTAATTGGGTAGGTTCGTTAGTTCTGTCTGTCTGTTGGACTGATGCAGATGACCAAACACTATTCGTAGTATTCGTTCTTTGAACTAATGATGGAGTTGGTTGGATGCTGTTGTTAGTTCCGTCTGTTTGTTGCATCGATATAGATGACCAAAAACTATTTTTAGTATTGATTGCCTCACCTACAAGTGATGTTGATTGGATATCGTCGTTCGTTTCACCTGTCTGTTTCAGCAATGTTGATGACAATGAACTATTGTTGGTATTAGCTATTTGACCTACTAGTGGTGTTGGTTGAGTATCCCTGCTAGTTCCGTCTGTCTGTGGCATCGATGCAGATGACAAAGGACTATTGTTGGCATCCATTACTTGGCATACAAGTATTGTCGGTTGAATATCATTATTTGTTCCATCTGTCTGTTGCGCTGATGTTGATGACCATGTACTATTGTTGGTACCCATTACTTGACCTACTAATGGGTTTGATGATATATCATTGTTAACTATATCTATCTGTTGCATTAATGTTGATGACGATAGACTATTGTTGGTATCAGTTCCTTGAACTAGAAGCGGTGTTGGTTGAATATAATTACTTGCTCCATCTGTTTGTTGAGTTGATATTGTTGATGATGGACTGTTATTGTTATCAACTGCTTGAGTTAATTGTGATGTTGATTGGATATCACTATTAGTATCGCCTATCTGTGGCATCAATGTTGAAGACACTAGACTATTATTGGTATCAGTTGCTTGACCTGTAAGTGGTGTTGGTTGAATATTATTATTTGTTTCACTAGTTTGTTGAGCTGATATTGTTGATGACGGACTATTGTTAGTAAGAGATCCTTGAGCTACAAGTGGTGTTGGTTGAGTATCATTGTTATTTTCGCCTATTTGTTGTGCCGATGTTGATGACACTGTACTATGGTTGATATCAGTTCCTTGAACTACTAACGGTGTTGGTTGAACATCATTGTTAGTTCCATCTGTCAGTTGAACTGATGCAGGTGGCGATGCACTATTTGTGATATTAATTTCTTGAGTTACTGATGGGATTGCTTGGATTTCATGATTAGTTTCACCTGTCTGTTGAGTTGATATCAATGACGATGAACTATTGCTGATATCAGTTCCTTGAGCTACAAGCGGTGTCAATTGAGTATCACTGTTAACTCCACGTGCTTCTTGCACTGATACAGATGACCAAGTACTATTCTTGATTTCAATTTCTTGACTTAAAATTGGTGTTGTTTGAATATCATTGTTAGTTCCACCTGTCTGTTGCATCGATGCTGGTGCCAACAAAACATAGTAAGGTTTACTTCTTTGCGTTTGAGGAAAATTACCGTTGACTATAGATGGATGCTGGTTTTGAAGCTCATTACTACTATCAGTAGTGTTTAATGGAACATTTTTAATAATTTCTGAATCTAATATGGGAGCTGTCGATGTAAGATATGCAAAAGAGAGAAAGACAAACAGTCTCGACACCATTGTTAATCGCAAGTTTATGCCGAATGATATGAAATATCTTGATAACATCATTGATTGAACGAGCAAAATATATATATAGACAGCACCAGCTAGCAATCTGTACTTTTAGAGCAGTTATAATGCTGTGGAAACAGCTGTATCATCGTTAAGCTAATAAATACGATGCATATTTATTAAGCAAAGATAGAACGATGTCAACGAGGATATTTTGTCATGAAAAGAAAAAAAAAACGACGTACTTTCTCATTATCATCATTAGTATTCAAGGTTATGGAGCTGTAGAATTTTGTCCATCACTTGATGGAATAATGATACAATAAAAGCAAATACGCTTATTTATTCAACTCGATATCATATGTTAATGCTTTCATGATAAAACAAAGATATAATCAATTCAGACATGAAAATTATCATTTAAATCCAACGACTATTTATTAAATATTGAAGATCTTAGTAATTTTTGTTTTGTTAGTCAACAAAATTGAAAACATGCCTATTTCATATTCGATAGGCAATATAATTGAGAAAGGAAAAAAAGTAGTACTTAAATAACCATATTATTCAAAAATTATCAATTGATGTATGGACCTTGATCATGAGATCAGAACAGTAGTTTATCAATGGTTATATAAAATCATTGAACTTCGTGTATTGTATGTTTTTTTTTTGTAACTTAACAAAACAAGCGGTAAACGTCATTGAGTAAAGCTCCATTGAATTTATTGATTACGAAAAACTAAATAGATATGTTTTGTCTCATCAATCTTCTATTATCATTTCCTTCCATTTTCATTTAGATATTGTTTTCCTTCATTTTTTTTTCTTTTGCAATCATTTAATTACATTGATATTTGCATCTTTTGTTGGTGTTATATTTCTCCGTTTTTGCTTTTGAATTTCTTTGCAGTATTACTATTCATATAATCCAACCATACTTTAATTATCACAAAAAAGCTGACGTTCTTCTTCTTTCTAATAAATGATTTTTTATATAATATCTAAAGTTCGAGACATCTCCACGATTATTCATCTTATAATTGAATACTATTCTTCAATTTATCTAACAAAGTATTATATGGAAAAAAAGTGTATGTATAAACATTATATGATTCATTATCAAAATAAACTAAATTTAAAAACAAAACCAAAGAACATAATTACAAGTATGCCAATAATAACTTTTTATGACAAAAGTTTCTTGCTAACATGGACATTGATTATTATTTTTTTTATTGACAGTATGATATTAGATCAAGTTATCTCTTCTGTTGAAAATTTCTACTATCGACTTTTCGAGCATGCATATGAGTGCAAATGTATTTATATCCTCCATCTGATAGGAATCTACTGACAAGCTATGCGACGGAGTCATAGTTCAGAAACAGAATTTATAGAAACATTTCTCAAAGTTATTTTTAGATGCAAATGAACTAAATAAACTTCCAATTCATGATGGAAAATAAACTTTTATAATAAATAAGTTCGACTTGTGCATTCATTATATTTTGGATGGTTACATATTAATTTCAAAGATTAGTGCTAATGACCCTTTTTCAACATATTAATATTCAAACAGAAATAAAACATCCTACGAGGCAATTGTGTTTTCATATTATTATTTTGTCATATATACTTGTGATGCCAGAGGATAAAAGAAAATTTATGACGCGCAAACATTCACTAATGTTCAATGCATCGTACTGAATTAATATATAATTAGTTACTCAAAAACAGAAAAAAAAAACATTTTAAACATTGGTTTCTCATACAAGTTTATTTCTTTACAGATACTATTCTAAACATTCTGATGTGGATTAATATAATAAATCATTTATCTCAATTATCGCCTTCTTAGATTTCTGTAATAGATTCTAAAACTCATAAACCCCTCGGCTCATTATTATTTTGAAAAATTCACGCTCGATATTATAAACCCGAAAAAATTATTATTCCATACTTTTATTCATGTAGACTGAGTTACGTTTTTACAGGAATATGCATACACATCTTATGGAACTAAAGCAACTCAACGATTCTATAGATATTAGAATATGTAATATCCTTCATACATGGGCCTGTAACTCAGGGGTAGAGTGTTCGCTTTGCATGCGAAAAGTCTTGGGTTCAAATCCCAACTCGTCCAGTCTTTTTTGGAATCTGTAAATTTTTTTTCGGTTCGTTCCTGTGGGTATGACAAAGCAAAGCGTTAGAACATATCAAACATGACTAGCTCGCTGGATTCTATCGACATTCGAAAATGCACTGTCTTTCACACATGGGCCTGTAACTCAGGGGTAGAGTGTTCGCTTCGCATGCGAAAAGTCTTGGGTTCAAATCCCAACTGGTCCAGTCTTTTTTGGCATCTGTAAATTTTTTTTCCGTTCGTTCCTGTGGGTATGCCAAAGCAAAGCGTTACAACATATCAAACATGACTACCTCGCTGGATTCTATCGACATTCGAAAATGCACCGTCTTTCACAGATGGGCTTGTAACTCAGGGGTAGAGTGTTCGCTTTGCATGCGAAAAGTGTTGGGTTCAAATCCCAACTCGTCCAGTCCTTTTTGGCATCTGGAAATTTTTTTTCGGTTCGTTCCTATGAGTATGCGACAAAAAATCATTAGAGTATACCAAACATGCCTCAATTTTAAGTTTTATGGATCTTCGTTCGTACATTTATATACATTTTTGATCTAATGCAAGTGTTTCTATTGAAAATATTAATAGTCATCTTTACAGTATAATCTCGTCCGTGTATGTATAGGTGTGATGACAATCTGCTGGAAGAAATATATTTAATAATAATTGTTAAAAATATTTCGTATCACTAAACTTCATTGCTCTTCTCTTGAACAAGACAATGTTATTTTTCTTCATATAAATAATTAGATTGTTTTGGTTTTAACAACGGATTAATTTTTCGTTATAGAAGCAGATATTGTATTGTATCTTTCATTTGATTCGTTTGGCGATGCAAGAATTTTAATATATGTGGAAATACTTCGAGGAGATGGGCGAAACCTACTGCTTACCTATGAAGAGCTGTTGTTAGGGGATGCCAAGAGGTATACTTTCTCTCCTTTGTTCTGTGTAGATCATGTATGTTTTCTCTAGTGAATTTTTGACTCTATATCATCCTCTAGTAAATTGCCTGCGTGTCTCAACTCTGATACATATATATTTATATTTATTGCTTGCAACAATAAACACATTCTATATATGCATTAGATAAAATTTCTGTTCAGCTCAACTGGTTAGTGGTGGAGTATCTTTACATAGTTTTGACGTGATCAAATTAAAAATAAATAAGTTTCAATGAATTCTTTATTTTTACTCTGCTTATTGTATGAACAAACTTTCTGAATTCCAAAAGTACGATCCCTTATTTTAGGCGTTTATAATTAAACAAGGTAGTTAGGTTTCATCGATGATTTACACTGTATCTTGGCTATTTTTAAAGATATCGCGCTTCTGACGGTTTTCTCATCCTGTCGATACTAATAATCAAGTGGAAAGTGAATTCAATTTGTTTGTCGTGCTAAAATTCATTATCACAAAGAGGATCGCTTCGTATTCTTTTGGAATTGAACGTAATCGACGTAGTTTTTAAAATGTTCGAAGTGAACCGATCCTATCTCTATATATTATAATGGTAAAAGAGGAAATAAAAGAAACCTGTTAGTGGAATCTCTGTTGGATTAATATGTGAAGCATGATGTAGCTGCTGCTGTTAATTACAGGAAGATTGATGTATTCTATCTATTTTGAGGCACATTTCTTCATCATTGTTTCACCTAATCCTACAGAAATGCAAGAAGGAACTAGTTCATATATTATAACACTATCTTTGATCGATTGTCAACAACGTCTGTCATGGTCTGTAATGAGCAAAGGATTAGAAATAACTCCAACATTTTTTTTAAATGCCGTTGAATTATGTGTTTCAAAGGTAAAATAATATGCCACTTCGTCAATTAAAGAATAAATAAAAACTACTGTCGAATTATCTTATTGCAACTAATGGTTCAGTCATCATTGATTTAGCTTTGATCAAAAATTCTAATAACGTGACTAGCAATTTTATAAATTACTTAACATCAAAGAGTTTGTTGCATGAATAAATAGTCTAATGCCTTGTATATAATTATATATAATGACACTATTTTTGGGTTAAGTTCTGATATTCCTTCAAATACAATCCAATTCTTCCTACAAAAATTTCGAAAAACGATTAATAAGTTTAATCAATGTTTTATTAAATTTCGAACAATTTTGAGAATATATGCGAAGACAATACAAGAAAAACTTACAAGATCATTGAAGTCTAATGCTCCATCAAAATTCAATAATTGCAAGATGAATACGGTGTTCTGATGAAGGAAAAGAAGATTTAATGATACTCGTATTCAACTTATGAGAATACTATAATTGAGACATTGAATGTCTCATTAACTCGATGATGAGCAAAAGTAAGAATGAGTTGAAATTTTTGGTGAAATGTCGTGATGAATCATGACAATTATGGAATGTGATGACAGGTGATAAGGCATAGTTTTATTATAGACAAATAATGTGCAAGTGGACTAACGCAAATTGGACTAGTGAAAACGAATCACCAACGACTATTGTTCACTGAAATAGATTTGAACTACAAAGTTTGTTTTCTGTATTCTTTGAATCAAATAGTCCTGATCTTATACATGATGTAGATAAAGGCGAGACTACGGTTCACAACTATCATATTGAATATTGTCACAAATCTGTTTTCAATGAAATATAGTAATATAGAAAGTCATCAAGTGAAAAATTCATAAAACTATTTGATGATAATACTCGATCTCATATTCATTCGGATGTATTATTAATTATTTGACTCAAGTAGACATTATTATAATGCTACATTTACTGTTCTCATCAGATCTTGCATCGTGTAATTTTTATCTAAATGATGATATCAAACGTAGTTTAATTGATTAAACAAAAAGATAATCATTGGTTCCTACGGTTTCCAAGATACTTAAAAATATTTCCTAAAAATTTGGAAAAAAACGCTTGACAAATTATTAGCAAAAATAGAACTATCCATAAAGAATTATGACGACTACTTCGATGAACACTTTTAATAAAATAAAATGAAAAATATCTTTTTATTTGGATACTTTTATCGAGTGTTAACAGAACATTTACTTAACCGAAAATATAATTGTATAGTTTATTTTTAAGTGGTATGTAAAACTATGAAACTTATAGTGGTACAAATCTTTTTTATTCAAATTAAATTAAAATTTTTTTTTAAACTATTAAATTAACTTTCTTACTCATAAAGAAGCTATTAAACATGCAATAGGTGACATTATGTTTCTTTCTTTAATAAATTTGTATTTTGTCATATCTATTTTTCTTTATCTATCTTAGAAGATATTGTCATAAATATTTCATAAGGAATCTATTCTTCCGTAAATTTTATGTCATATAAAAGTAATCATTCATGTGGAAAGAAAATATGAATTTTTATTTCAAATAATCAACTTTAGTTTGAACGTTACCTTAACAAACTATGAGTAATCTCTTCTTTTTTTTTCCTTATAGTAAACCTTTCAACAGACATAATACAAACAACAAATCTCTCTCAGCATTTTTTTTTCCAGAAGAAGAAAAAAAAGATGGTAATTATAATACTTATTTGAAAGTGGCACATTGTAGATCATAAGAAAAGAATACGAAGAACAACGTGATGACATCCTCATATGTGAAATAACTACTATTAATATATAATCTTCTTAGAGAGCTGAAAGTCATTATATATATACAAGAACTACCGGTGAAACTTTCATTCTTGCATAAAACTATGATATTCAATCGTCGATGTAGTAAAAAATGGCATAGACCAGTTATTTGTATATTATTTTCAATTATATTTATTTTAACAAATATATTATTCAATATAGAAAATTATTCATGTGTAAATTCAACTCAAATAATAAAACCATTCAATCAATCTTTATTATTTCCTATCAATGGTAGTATTAAATGTTTAGGTAAAGCATGTTCAATTTATATTATTAATTTACCATCACGTTTGGATCGACGTATAGAATCTATTGCTCTTATACAAACATTAGATTTACAAGCATTTATTGTTCCAGCTTATTCAATTTATTCATCTGAAATTCATATTCTTAATGAAAATCGTAATAAATTTTTTTTTAAATTAACTGAACTAGCTTGTTGGGCAAGTCATATGCGTATATGGATAAGTATTGTTAATAATACATTTTCTCAAAATAATCATACATGGTCAATTATATTTGAAGATGATATTGATCTTGAAATCGATACACCATATATAATGCAATCATTACCATATTCAATATGGAATGATGCTGATTTAATTTATCTTGGTCATTGTGCTAATCCACCTGGAAAACTTATTTATCAATCATCAAAATATATTTATCGTCTACATCAAGCTCTTCATCCAAGTTGTACACATGCATATGCAATACGATCAAAAACAGCTGAAAAATTTGTTAATTTATTATTAAAACCTTCAAGACCAATTGATGATTCAATAATAAAACTTGTTAATAATCAAAAATTAATTGTTTATAGTATACATCCTCCATTAGCAATACAAAAATTAGTTTCAAAAAAAAATCCATCAGATGTTAATCAAATAAATCGACAATCATTAATTTATCATATTCAATTAACAATTTATACATTTTTACAATGGTGGAATGGTGTACAACCATGTAAAGAATTAAATAAATCAACTTTAAAAAGAGCTAATTTAACTAAAGCTATTTATTGGAGAAAAATATATGAAAAAGATATTTGGAAAAATTATATTTGAAATGATTTATCCATCATATTTTCATTATTAAGATACAAATGTATGTACATCCTTTTTCTATCATAGAGATATTATATTATATTAAGCATTAAAATTAAAAAAAAAAATTTGTTCATTTTGCTGCCAATGAGAAATACGTAAGTCAATAGACAACAACAATAATATGCAACGATTGTTGCGAATTGTAATATTAAGTTGAAATTACTTTATATAGACTCACATGTGCTTATAAAAATAGTTTTATTATCTTTCAAGGTTATGTCAAATGATGCACTTAATAGGAAACTTTTTGTAACTACGTCTGTTTTTTTTTCTCTTTTGTATTAGAAAAGAAAGGAATAGCATGAAAAATATATCCTGCAAACAACAGAGTTAATTATGATCTATTAAAAGTCTTCACAACAGGATTTGATGAATAAATAGACACATGTTGATATACTGATTCAAATCTCTTTTTTTGTTTTTCTCTGCAGACTATGAAATTTGAGATAATCTTAGATGTATAACATAGATATTGATAAATACACAAAATTTATTATGAAACGTTATCTTTGATATTAAAAAAAAATTTTATGTCTCTTTCTATATAGGATTTCTTCAAATATACAACTTTTAATGGTAAAAACTGAAGATAACAATACTATTGAGAGTATTGCATTAGGACATTGAACATCATGTTATTGTATGACATTGTTGTACTTATTAAAAAAGAAATATATATATATATATATGTTAATCTATGATAATTCAAATTCACAAGATTAGGAACTAATCAGTAAAACTATTTAGAAACATATTCAACATCAATGTATTCAACAAATTTTTATATCATATACTGTAAAAGCATATTGATATAGATGGATGATGTATGTTTAATTTTTGATTCAGGTCTTAATTAATTTGTATAGTTGAATAATTATCAATATTTCTTTCAATACTAGGTCGTTTTCAAGGAATCTATTATTATCTATGGTAGTATTCGTCAATCAAAGTAAAAAGAAATGAATAAGTTCTAATTTATTATAATAATGTCAAAAATAGAAAGTGTTGAAAAGAAAGTAATTTGTCTAGAAAACATTGGCTTTAGACATCTCTACTCTATTATTATTTTTTTTTTGCATCATTCTATTGGTTTCTACCTGTAACTAGTGGTAACAACGATGAATAATACCTGATGGAGATTAATTTGAAATAGTCGAAAAACTAACTATTATATAACAAAATATTTTATTATCATGGTTGTAGCTGCTTCATTTTTATCCGATGTTATACATCAGGTACCTAGCACCAGTTATTTCATAACAAAAAAAAAAGATCTTTGCTCTTATCAGATTGATTATGTTTTCAAATTTGAATAATCAATTGATTAAAATGATTGTTGATCATAGTTGTTTGATAGATAATAAAAAAATTTTTTGTCTTGACTTATGGGTAATTTCTGTTAAAATGTTTTAGTATTATTTCATACAATAAAAGAAAGTTACTTTATAATCAGAATTTTTTTTTAAGCATATTCAACTTTTCTACAGATATGTAAGAAAATGAAAAAATATCAATATAAATCAATAGAAGAAGAGTAGTTTTGAATTTGTATATTTCTAAAATTCTAAATCAAATTATAAAGATATACATGATTGTCATATGATTTTAAGTGAATTAATTCTTGTGGACTGGAAATAAAAGAGATATCAAGTTGTACTTAATCATAATGTTTATATTCAATATTTGACTATAGAGTAAAAATAAAGACTATTTTGCATGTAAAATGTAATGAGAATGTTTTTTAAGCTAATAATGATAAATAATTATGAAAAAATTTTACATCGACATGGAAAAATTTTTCAGCCTAGATGTAAACTTCAATTAATTATGCATTAATCACTTCTTCATCTAATGCATTATCGGTCTAACGAATGTCAAAGAACTATTAATGAAGAACATTGCACAAAAAAAAAAAAAACAGTCATTTGTAACCTTAATCTATCATCGTATACTTCTTTATATTAAATAGCATGATAAATGTCACATGAAAAATATGTATAAATCAACATCAATCATCACAAAATTTAAAAATTAGCATTTTCTAACTCGAATTTTCTACGTCTCATGTTTATACTAGAATAAGACTATTTAATCTTCATAAATAGCACTACAATAAAAAAAAAAATTTCAAATATTTTCACTCGGATTCAATCAAAAATTTCAAGTCCAAAACTCAAAGATCGTCAACCTTCTAATCAATAGCAAAGTCAGAAAAACATTGTAAAAGAAAACTCAGTCCCAATTTCAAGCTGAAAAGCAGGTGCTGTCTTCGTTTATAATATAAAACTGTCAAATACGGACCGAGCCCTTCTTTGAATTCTATAGGAACCATAAAGGTTTTTAGAGAAGGCTGTGTTACTACTTTTGACCAAAAACTCGATTTCGAGCTGAGCCTAAGATATGATAGCCTGAAATGCCATATGCAACTAGAGACATTATTCAACTTTAAATGCCTTACTTTTACAGAGTTATTAGACTGAGAAAATTTTTTTTTCATAATAATCATACGTAACCTTTTTCCTTTTTCTTAGCGTTACGTAAAACACCAATTTTCTAAATCTTGGTTGCTTACGACCCTCCCCTCCCCCCTTTAACTTTATCCGATCGGGCTGAAATTTTTACCACTAATACTTGGAAGTATTCTCCAGAAGTAAAATCGAGAATTTTCATTTTTGACATTCCTACTCGGAGTTACCGGATCCTGAAAACCAAGACTCGAAGGCAAAATTCAAGTGCTGGCGTATTTCTCTTATAAAAATAAAAGAAAGTGAGATTTTCGAAAAAGTTTAAATTTACCTCTGAGGAATAGTCTTAGGTATCTAAAAACAAAATTTCAGCCCAATCGGACAAACTTTAAGGGAGGTCGTAATGTATCAGGATGCGGGCCTCTGGAAAATCAGTGTTTTACAGAAAACCCCACAAAAACTTACTTCAATTTTTTTTCCTCGAATACATATCTCTTTCTTTTTAGTCCTCTATCTGTGCTAAAAATTTCAGCTTGATGGTTGTACCGTCTTCGAGAACCAGAAAGTGTCAAAAAAAGAGGGGTGGGGGTACCCTTAAACCTAGATTAAGAAATATACGCTATATCTCGTCGAAACAATGGTAGGAACTTGAAAGCAAGAATTTAATGGTGTCCATTGCTAAGTTACTATTGATTACGACCGAAGTTAGTAAAAAATCCGATCATCGGGTTCTTGACTTCTGACACATATATACTATGACAAACAACAAAAATAGCGAAGGTCGGACATAAAAAAAAGAGACATTTTATTTCCCTGATGTTACCTGTTTTCCGATTATGGTAACAGATATTATTCATTCCACATCAATAATGTGTTCTTACGGTCATCGACCGCTGCAAGATAATAAATTTCCGATTTCTTAGTTATTTTTGAAATGATAGAATTTACAGCAACATATAATTATAATTATTTATATTAGTTCCAATTCGTAGATTTTTTTTTTTTGATTTGTAGAAATTTTGATGCATATAGATTTCCAAATTTATTCCAATTTGAGATTAGCTACTCCTTGTTGAATTATATGTTTACAAAGTGATTAGCTCATTTCTTCAACGAGTTCGTGCAAATTGAACAATATAACAACAATTATTTTTCCTATTTTTATAAAGAATATCATACATAAAAATTTATTTGAAATATAATGTTTCTCAAAAAGGATGAGACATTTAACCGGCATACACAGTACTTCAGTTCGAGTCTTACAAGAAAATTAGTAAAAAAAAGAAAAAAACGTCCTTGATAGTCTTGTAGAAAATTTAACATGTGATACAATTGATCAATGTGAAAATATTTGATAATGAGACGCTCAGGTCGATATTATATATCAAGTAGTTCATTATCGCCATCTATAATTTTAATTTTCGAGTAGAATTAAATATTTAACTTTCAAATTGCCGAATTTTATATTTTTTTACTATTCAAAAAAGAAGTTATTCTATTTTACAAAAAAATCAAAGCGTCATCTATATCGTCATTTGTCATAGTTTCCTCCTCCATTAGTGAAATACTCCAATTGAATTATTCTGACTCTCTACCATTTTGTTTATTTCTGTTTTCATATCTTTGTTCTTACGAACGTTAACTGTCAGTCAGTCATTCAATCAGTTGCTCTACTCACTCTATTCTAAAAAGAAAAAAAAAACAAAACAAATTTTCATTCTTCCTTTTTTTGTTTACTTCATTACTTCGAATGTCGAATGTCTAGTTCAGGGGGAAGTAACCCAAAAAAACCACGTATCGATTCAAATAGTTTACTTTCTGGTTTGTAATCTTGTTGAAAGTTTTTAAAATAAGAAAATTTTCATATTGTATTCTTTTATCATCTAGCTATACCATCTCGAATGCCTTTATCCAATGGTCCTAGTACAACATCAAGTGTACGACCACTTGTTGCATTACTTGATGGACGTGATTGTACAATTGAAATGCCAATATTAAAAGATATAGCAACGGTTGCTTTTTGTGATGCACAATCAACATCCGAAATACATGAAAAAGTTTTAAATGAAGCAACAGCTGCATTAGTTTGGCATGCAATAACATTAAAAAAAGAAGATTTAATAAAATTTAAAGCATTAAAATTAATTGTACGTATTGGTTCAGCATATGATAATATTGATATAAAAGCAGCTGGTGAACAAGGTATTGCTGTATCAAATGTACCATCACAATGTGTTGAAGAAATGTCTGATACAACATTAAGTATGATATTAAATTTATATCGTCGTACAGCATGGTTAGCACAAACAGTTAAAGATGGTAAACGTGTATCAACACCTGAACAAATACGTGAAGTTGCAACTGGTTGTGCAAGAATACGTAATGAAACATTAGGTATTGTTGGTCTTGGTCAAGTTGGTATGGCTGTTGCTTTACGTGCTAAAGTATTTGGTTTTAATGTTATATTTTTTGATCCTTATCTTTCCGATGGTATTGATAAAGTTTTAGGTATGAATATATTTTTTACAAAAAAAAAATGAATTATTTAAATATTTTGTTTGTTTATTAGGAATTACTCGTGTATTTACATTACAAGATTTACTTTATCGTTCGGATTGTGTTACACTTCATTGTTCACTTAATGAACATAATCATCATTTAATTAATGATTTTACTATAAAACAAATGAGACCAGGAGCATTTCTTGTTAATGTATCACGTGGTGGTCTTATTGATGAAACAGCATTAGCTGCTGCATTAAAAGATGGTCGAATACGTGGTGCTGCACTTGATGTTCTTGAAAATGAACCATATAATTTAGCTGCTGGTAAGAATTATTAACATTTTTTTTGTTTTAATGTATTACATAGAATTATATTACTAATGAGTGATTAAAATATGTCAAAATCATACTTGAAAAACTTTTTCGAAGAATATCTATTATTATTGATAATTAGAAGATTTCATATTTCAAAAAAAAAAAGACGAACTAATAGTACGTGATGTAATAATTGATAGGATCAGTCGTCTAGTATTTATAAAGGCGTCATTAATGATGTAATTAGAATATGAGGACAATGTCTTATTACCCTATGGGGGGAAATCCACACAATTTAGTTTTCAATACTGTTTATATCATTTTCCTTACGTGTAATAGTGAGGTAATATTTATCCTCGGTTCTCTCGAATAAAACATTTTTGATCATAGATCAATTAAATAATTGTCTATTTTTTCTAATAAAAATAGCGCCCTCTTTTGTTTTTTGTCCTCAGAAATACCTTAACAACGTTTTCATGTTAAATAAATAGTGTACGTAGTTTCAAATTTCATTCTAACAGAATGAAACAATTATTTTGTTTTTTTTAGGACCATTAAAAGATGCTATTAATTTATTATGTACACCACGAACATCATGGTATAGTGAAGCTAGTTCACAAGAAATTCGTGAGAATGCAGCACATGAAGTACGTCGTGGTTTAACTGGAAAAATGCCTGGTTCACTTCGATATTGTGTTAATAGAGATTATCTTAATATATCACGTAAGGAATTCATAATAGAACTATAAAGATTTTATATTTCAGAATTGAGAGATAAAATTTCTTTATCCTCATTATCAGATACTCTAACGTACTGTTTTCATGTTAATAGATAATGCCATCTATGAACATGACAATAATTAGATACAAAAATTTTATCTCGTTTCGTAGTCAAAATTTTTGTATTGAAAATCTTTTTTTTTAGGTTCAGCCTACGATGGTGTTCTTAATGGAGTATCACCATTTTCATCATTATTTCCATTAGGTGCTCCATTTCTTTCTCAAACAGCAGCTAGTCAATTATTAGTGGATCCAGCTCTTCAACAATCACTAAGTGGAACAGCAAATAGTAGTACACCATCATTACTTTCATCAACTGGTACTAATTCATCTGTTGCTATACCAGTTAATATCGGAGAATCAGCTCTACAATCAGCAGTTAAAGCAGCTGCTATTTCACATGGAAATAATAATGGAGGAGATTCAGCTAGTGTAGATTAAAAATTATTATTTCGTTTTTTTGTTCTTTTTTTGCTTCCTTCTCATTTGTTGTACATTTATTTCATTGTAGTTTGCTTATGTATGTGCGTCTGTAGTTTTCGTTTTTTTTTTTTTTTTCATTTCACACGGATTCTATCTACATATATGTTTTTGTGTGGGATATATATATATATATATGCATAAATATTTGTCATATGTTTCTTTAAATACTTATCTGTTTCGGCTTATAAAGTAATTTGTTCTCGTTGACTTGAATCAATAGTTCCTTTTCTTTTCTTATACACACAAATAAAACATGTGTTCAGAAACACTTATATATAAACAACAAAAAAAAACCATATCTATAAGATATTTGTTAATTATAAAATATTCTATATTAGTTTTTGTAGAATAGTATTATATTTAATGTGATACGATATAATAGATCAATATGCAGAATATGTTATGATCAAGGTAGATAAGTTATTTAATTAAAGAAAAAAAAAGTGCTTATTTTCATTCATAGGTAGTATATGAAGTATTAATTCAATACAGATCGTTTATGATTCAATACGAATTATTTGTTGAATCCGATCAACAACAACAACCGCCGTAATAATTGATTTCGTTCAATGAATATTTGAATTAAGCATATACGAAAATCTAAACGTTTGCATTCAATTTTTTATTTATTTAATTAATAACAGAAAGTTCAAGAAAACACTTCAGACAATTGAGAATACTATTCAATAGCTAGAGGATATAAGCACTTATATATCTCAAGAAATACTTGAATCATGAGTCCTACTTATTCGAGAATAGTTCTTGAACACTGAATCAGAGTTCAAGTTCAGTATATGCCTAATTTTAACAAATAATTATATGTAAACAAAAAGTAAATGCTTATTGTTCTGCATCAACACCTATTTATATTTATCTTCGTACATATTACTAAATAGTTATGCTTGTGCATCTATATAAAAGAATTTTCTTTTTTTTAGACTCATGATTATGAACAGAAAAATGGTTTTTAAAAATTCTTTGTTTTTTTTTTTTTATGCATCTAATAAATAAATAAACATATATTTTAAATCTAGTGAAAGATAGAAAGTAAAATAATAAATGTTTAGATTAATATTAAACAAAAGAAGAAGAAGAAGAAAGAATGGTGTATGGTAATAAAGAAACAAGCCGACGTCATGTACAGCCAACAATGGCAAAAGGTGAAATATAATTGTTCATAAAGAACAGAAATTTTCATTCGTTAGTTTTTGTTTCATTTAATAAAAAAGAGGCGTATATTTTTTGAATGAATTTTAAACCAGCTGGTTATTGGGTAAGTAAATTTATGATATGTATTTGTAATTTGATAAAGAATCAAAAAAATGAAAATTTCCTTTTTATAGGATAAATACAAATAAATGAATTTCATTTCATGTATTGTTAAAAAGCTTTTAATGTATAATCTATATTAAATTTAAAAGTTACAAATCTACTTCTTAAAATTGCTTGATAAAGAAATGTGGTTATATTCTATCTAATTAATCTAATATATATATATTCTATTATTAAAGTTACTATTTAATTAGCATGTCATTTTTTTAGAAATTTGAAAAATTTTTAGATCTTTTGCAATTTTTTTGGTTGAATTAGTAATGTTTTTTCGGAATGAAACAGAATAATAAGCAATTTTTCACCTTCTCAAGCAAATCATTTGATATCAAAATACATTCAATGCTTCTTTTTCTTTTTTTTCAAAATTCAAATTTTCTACTTGTAAAGCACGATAACATTGTTTTTAATTAATTTCGACTCTCACAAGAAAGAATAGTAAAGTATCAGCGTTCATTGAAAAAAAAATTTCATTGTAGATTTTTTCACTTTGTTGAATTAAATATGTAGGCTTACGAAGAAACTTCTACAGTTGTAAAATTACTTTTCGACAGAAACGATGTTTATTTTATGAGATCTTCAGAAATTTCGAATCTTGATAGTTAGAGAAGGTTTTTCAGAAATACGAATGTATGATTTCATAACACTTGTCTTCGTGAAACCATGATATCGATGAGAGTTCAAACAGTGTCTACATCTAATTTCAGCATGTATTTAAGTGTTAGGAATCAGAGATGTCCATCGCGGCTCAAAATCTGCCGCTGCCGCGTCGCGGCCAAAATCAAACAAAGCTGCCGCGCCGCTCCCGCGACGCGATGGCCTGTTAAAAAAAGCTACCGCGACGCGCCTTAAAAAAAACTTGCCGCTGCCGCACTGGTATTCGAAAAAATGCTTTGATTTTCAAGGCTTTGACTGGTTTGAAATAGAACTGATGCCGCTAATCGATCAGATTCGCCAAGTCTTACAGTATAGCATACATAAACATGCAGATTCTGTGCAAATTCATGAATTTTTGAAATTTTTTCCTAAAAAGCTGTCGCCACCGCGCCGCTGCCGCGACGGCAAAATAAAAATCTCTCCCGCGCCGCGATAGCTTTCGGAAAAAATCTGCCGCTACCGCGCCGCCACGGCGGCAGCGGCAGCGCCGCGATGGACATCTCTGCTAGGAATTCTAATAAAGTATTCCGAGAAAGACAAATCATAGATTGAAGTTGTTTTTATTTTAATGAAATCTCTTACATTTTTCTGCAAATCTATTTAAATGTTTTAGTAACAATAGTAGACAATCAAGTTATTATATAAATTGAAGGTTTACATAGAAAACTTTTAAATTTATCAGTGTATAAACTATAAACATATGAATTATTAATAAAGAAAATTTTAAATTTCTTTTAAATAAGATTATCTTAATAAAACTAACGTATCTTTATCTTTGTAATATAAGTAATGAAATTCTTAAAATTAAATCTTCAGCTTGCTTCTTCTTTCTATATGCAAAACCTATGCTTTTAATTCTTGAAAATGATTTATTTAACATATGATAAAAATAAACTTTTTTTTTGTTTTTGATGCAGTTCAAACAACGTGGTTATACAGATTCATCATTTGATCGTCGATTAGCAACAACAACTGGTGAAATGTTGAATGAAATCGTTTATACAAAAGAAACATCTATTACTCCACCAAAGAATTTATCATCGACAATATCACCTGTTACTAATCGACGACATCCAGTTAATAGAATTACAATAAACAAAAGAATCTCTCGTCATCTATATGATTTCTTTTTCTTTTTTTTAAGAATATTTCTAATCGTATATCCGAACATGACAATCGAAATTTAATACAAAACTATGGTGAATATTTTGGTCGAGTAAATACATAAAAAAAAAAGCCATACTTCTTAATCATTTTGTTTATTTTTATTCAGGGTTTTGGCAAACGTGTATTATTACAAACACCAATATATAATCATGATTGGATTTTTACAAATGAACCACGTCCTATTCATCCTGATCGAGGTTTAACACAACATGATTATCGTGGTTTACCTCCTCTTCAAAATCCTCAATCATCAATTGTAAGAAAAAATATTAAAAAATCAAATGATCATTGGATGACAAGTTGTTATGATGATTTTGGACAAGATATTGAACATGTACCAAGTGAATTGATTTATCGTGATGATTACAAACGAATGCCTATTCATCCATGGCATTATTAAATTAAAAAAAAATACGAATATTTATTTTTTACTTTTATATTTAACTTTTTTATAAACATATGCACATTGAAAAATTTTTGTATGACACTATATAAATATTAAATAAATAGGTTTTTCTTCAAAATGTGATTTTTCGATTGGAATATATTCTTAATAAAGTGAAAACGATTCACAAGTATGATCCTTCAATTAAACTAATATTTTGTCTATAAGTAACTCTCAATGGAATTAATAGAAGTTTATATGAATTTTTCTTCATGCAATGTCCTTCTGAAATTATTATAATTATACGGAAATTTTTGTCTTTGAAAAGATTTTTCTACAAATACTTCTACAGAAATAGAAAAGTTTAGTAAAACTGTAATAATTTCAGAAGGACATCACATGGAAACGAAATCTTATAGAGTTCTACTAGTTTCATCAGATCCTACTAGTAATGAATAGAATCAATCTTTGTTAGTTCCGATTTTGCAATCAATAATATATATATATATATACTAGCGAAAAATGTGAGATCATCGTCTAGTATCTTTCTTTTTGAATATTCATTATTTGTTTTAGTTCAAGAATATTTCGTCTATTCTATACATTCATGTATTCGACAAATATGTTATTTACAAGAAAAAAAAAAAGAATTGATCTTACGATCAAAGCTGTTTATAGCAAATATTGAAGTGATCCTTACTCAATCATTTTGTTATAAACTTTTGGAACATATAAGTCGTGACAATATGACATTTTTATGCAAATTTGACATGAACATAAAATAAATCACTCTCAATGAAAATATATTGGTCTCAGGTGCAATTCCACCGGGATTTGAAATCATGTTGTCCGTATCTATTATCTATTGATGAACAAAAAAAAAATCAGTTCAATTTTTCGGAGATTCCTTCGTAAGATAGAGCTTATTGACAAAATTAATACGTTTATTTTTTCTTATTTGTATGTTTTCTTATTGGTTAGATTTCCGCATCAGCTCAATCGCTTTTTGTCTTTTCTTTTTTGTCTATTTGCAAAGCTGATCTATGATTATTGATGAGCAAAAAAAAATCAATGAATATAAAGGCAATGACGAAAGTTCAACATTAGGAAAGAAAAAAACTAAGAGAAAAATCATAGTTGAGAGCACAATTAACAGACAAAGAGTTCTCTCTCTTTTCTTCTTGATGCGCTTCATTGCCAACAGCAACAACATCTCTATTTTTTTTTCCTTGCTTTTTGTATGTTGTCAATGAAGAACACATTGAGACAAAAGGCTTTCTCTCGATGCTTATCTAGCTCTATCAATTTAGTATTCCCTTTCTATGATATGTTGTCGACAAGAATGAATGCATGTGCATCTAGACTAAAGTCGACATAGACAATGGTTAGAAGTGCAATAAAGTAATGCATGTTGAAGACTTCCGTTGCTGTTGTATGATCGAACATTGAAAGATGAATAAAAGAGATATACAAAACGCATGGGAACTCCAGTAACCATTCAAATCGCTGCTGCTAATTATAGTGAATAGTAAGTTTTTTTTTTTTATCATCGGAATATCTATTTCATTCATATATAAAAGATTATTTTTCATTTTGTATGACATAATATGAATATAAATGTGTAGGTAAGCGTGCATAAAAATATGTTCTTTTTTTTTTTAATGTATATTCAATATAAATAAATATCTATGTAATAGAAATATGATTTTATAGTATTCTAATATTATTATTTATTTATTAATAGGAAAATCTTAGAAAATTTTTCTTCCGGAATGTTTTTTCTTTTTTTAATATCTATTTTCTTTTGAGTTTTATAAAATAATATGAGATGAATAATAAATTGTTAATAGAAAATATATTTTAATGTGTTATTAATATGAGTATAAATGTAGAGTGAAATCTACTCTTTATATTGAAGAAGAAAGTGAAGTTCTTCTCTCATAAGAAAATATTTAATTTAGTCAATTGAAAACTTCATTGCAGAGAACAGGTTTGATAATGAGTTTTATTCGTTTTTGCACTTAAAAATCAATTAGTTTTTTGACAACTCAATAGAAAACTAATATACATTGAGGTCATTTTTTTTTTTTTGTTATATTTTTCAAACAAGTTTAAATAGATTATTCAATGTATATTCATAAGTTTTAATAAGATAAATATTCATTACATACATTGATAATCATCAATTCTGTATGAACCGAACAAAATCAAACCTTTTCAATATTTAATAATATATATTTATAATGAACTATGGAAAAAAAAACAAGGATATTTCTCAATTTTCTAATTCTAATCATTAAACAAGATTAATCTTCTAAAAATATCTATTTTTAATGATATAAGCATAGCTAATAGAAAAACAAATAGTTATAATTAATTCTATTTTATTCTTATAGTGATAGTCAATCGAGTTATCGTCGTCCATTGAGTGAACGTCGTGATCATGAAAATGCACTCTTGTTTAATTATGATGGTTCGAACAGTAGTCAATATACAAAGTATGGTACTAATGCATTACAGTAAGTTTTATTTTCGTGTCATCAAATAATAAATTCTTATTTTATAAATTTTAAGGAAGTAAATACATTTTAGAAGACAAAAAAAAGTTTAAAAAGGAACAAAAGACTTTATTGAAAAAGAAAATAATAATAATTATTATTATTATTTTTCATATGAATCCGATTTTTTACAAGATCAATAATATTGCATAAGATTTATCAAATGATACGATTAAATCAGTGTGCTTTTTTCTATTCTTTCTTTTTGTCATTTTTTCTCTCTATTCTTCCTATTATTATTATTATTAGCTTTGGCTTTTATGCAAGCAATGTTCCTATTATTCTTTTTTCTTTTTTTTTTTTTTTTTTTTTATCAACATAGTTCATCTATGTGTTTTAGACAGAAATGAGTGAAGAAAAAAAGGGAAGAAAGAAAGAACTCATGTTCTTTTCTAGCAAGCTAACAATACTAGGTTGTTAGTTAGATGCAAAAATAATATGCGTATTTCTAATACCCACAGCGTCGGTTCGTCATTGCGCTCAATGAAATTTTCGACACGACACGCATGTGATTCTTGTTCATTCCGACTGCGTACTGTGGTGATAGTAATAGTAGCAGACGGATTGTGTAACTAAATGCGAGAAAGCACAGGAAAAAGAAGAAGAAAAAGAAAGAGTGTGTAAGCGCATGTTCATCATCGGACGCCAATGTTTCTACTCTGTCTTTCTTTCTTTCTTCTTAACTATACACAATGAAGAAAGAAGAAGCCCATGCGATCGACAACGAAGGAAAATGGAGTGTATGTTAGTGACTGTTGTCGTTTTGAGGAGCAAACAAGAGGCGCGAGACAAAGCGCTACTCGTTTATGTGCATGTTCGTTTATGAGTATGGTATTTGAAATGATCAATAATCTTGACGAGTGATTGTCAACTACGTAAACAAGTACTTGACATCTTTTAACAAATAAAAGAAAAAATCTTTCTTGAAAAAATTAAAAAAAAAAATCTTATCAAAATGACGATGGCAACAGTTTGGCAACATGTTTCATTAAATGATCATCCAATGTAAGTAACATATGATAGTCTTTTTTTTTTTTTATTATAAAAAGATCTGTTTATTATCTGGTTATGTCAATCAAAAACGATTAGATATTTTGCGTGTATGGGTCTATTTAGTTTTATTCGTTTGTGCACTACTTATGTGTCAGACATTTATTCATTCAACCGTTTATCCATCTACGCACAATCGACTTTATGTCTATTAGTTTTCCTATTTATTGCTTATATTGCACGATTCTATAACGTTCGATTGATGTTCGCATGTTGGTATTTTTCATATTATTAAAAAAAAAAAAAAATTAGAAAGAAAAAAAAATAGATTTTTTATTAAAGGTAAATTTTTATAGTCATTTGTGTGTTGTGCAGATTTTCATAAAGTTCTACGCGAAATATTGATTGACATGGCTCTAGCCGCTGCAATGGCATATTGCCAGCCTCCATTGTCTGCTTCTCTTATCGGTGATACATCGTAAGTGCATTTAATAAATGTTAAAAAATTGTATATAGTTTTAATTCAATTTAACATAATGAATCAAATATATATATATATTAGAATTGTTTATAATAGAAAATTAATTTCTTTTTTTTGTGTGTTCTAAAACTATATCTAATATTTATCTTAATAAAAGTTTAACATCAATTATCTTGTAAGATAAAAATCAATGGAAACTAATTGAAAAACAGACCCTTATTTTCTATGTTTATACATAACATATAGATTAGTTGTTTAGATCGATATACTTAAGTTAGATAGACTCCCGACTTACTTCTTTCATCATAATGATACGTCATGTAGAGACCTAGATCATTAAGAAAAATAAGAGAAGAAAAGAAAATTAAGAGAAATATGATCAAGTATATTGCATAAAGTTAAAACAACAGATAAAAAAAAATCGTTTTTAATGATAGAATAGTAATACCAATGATGATAATGGACAAAGCATTATATTAGTGTCTCTTAGGTGATTGTTATTGTTTTCTGATGTTTTAACATCAATAGATGACATAGACCAAATACAAGCTTAAGATTAGTTAACATCTCGTATTACACATCGTTTGCGACTTACAACATCTTTTTTCTATTCTTTCTCTTCGCTTCTTTTTTTTTTTTTTTTTGCTTTTCTATTCTCATTAATATTAGTTGTTGTTCTTATGTATGTGTCGATCCATTAACGAACGTCATCTTCATATTCTCTTTTACGTATCTACTTGCTGATTCTTTCATACATTCTTTTCGGTGACTATTGATATCATCTTTCGTTTTTTTTTTGTTGAGTACAATCTTCTATTAAAATATATTGAAGATTATTAAAGAAATTAGATTAGTTTAAAAATTTTCAAATGATTCTTACGGATCGATCTCTGTAAGTTTCAAAATTTGTTTATTCTTTCTTTTTTCTTTATAGTCAAATATATTTTCAATTTCTTGTTTTTTTTTTTTAAATAATAAGCAGTCATGAAACAACACGTCGACGTGGTGTTGATTTTGTTAATGATCAATCGTCAACACTTGCTCGAACATCAGGTCGACGTATATCTCTTGCTCATCACGGTCTTTCTCTAAATGATCCATTAACTAATTTAAGTGGATCTATAACGAATGATGCTGATTCAATACGAATATCTACTATAAATTCTTTTGTACCTACTAGTACTAATTTTCCTACAAGGTGAGATTATTAATATGTACTAGTACAAAAAAAAATAAAACATAACTACAAGAAGTATGTATGTTCGTCAGTTATCACTTGTGATAGATTGCTATTATTACACAGAGAGAGAGAAAAAGAGAAGAAGCAATAATATTTCTTATTGTCATCAATTGAGATATTACAATTACTTATATTCGAAGGTAATGATGATTTAAATTTTAAGAAAATTAAGATTTTTTTTTTTTTTTGTTGATATTTTTAATGTAGAAAATATTTTGTTGTGTAATTATCAAAAAAAAAAGAAAGAAATTGATAAATAGATAATACGATCAAGTTGGTGTTTTCTTTTTTAGAATTTACACACGCATGTGTACGGGGAAATCTTCTTGACTGAATCGAATAGATTCCCAAAGGAATATATGACATCTGATGTTACAAAAGTTAATTTATATACGATAATGTCCTTATTTGAAATATATCAAAGAAGATTTAGAGAAAAAATAAATAAATAATTCACTCTAGTCATAGAATAGAAATGTTGAATATAAAAAAACTAAGATTTATCAAGAACTTTCAAATTTAAGTCTAATTGAACTGTTAGAAGAATTTGTTAGATTGATGATGATGATGATGAAAAATTTAAATTAAATAAAATCTTAGAATTTCTACAAGCGAAAAACAAAGGTCGTTTATTTTGTATCTATTAGCTATATATTTATTATTGTTAAATAAAACTTAGAATAGAAATTCTAGTAGTTTAATAAGATATTACTTTTTTTTTCTCTACATAATATCTTTTTCGTTGACAATTAAATTAAAAAAAATGGAAAACTTTTTTTTTGTGCGACATAAAATATACGAGAAGAGCTATTAGTAAATAATATACATCTACGTGCTTTAGTTCAGATAATCATCAGGTAGTGATCAAATTTTCTATCTATAAGTTAATTATACGAAAAAAAAAAAAAAAGAAAAAAGGTCGAGTACATTTTTTTTTTCTCTTTGAATGAATATCAATTACATTAGAAAATTAAATTAAACAAGTTTAGATGAATAAATAAGATTAATGATTAAATATGGAATACAATTAATCAATTGAAAAGATTCTCTTTCTTTTTTTTTTTCTGCAGTCTTAAACAAAGGTCAAGTTAGCTCTTATTCTGACAGTGAAATAAAACATTTGTGTCTTTCATCATAGACGAAACATATTATGATTTTTATTTATATCACTCTAATTTAATTATTATATCAGACATTCAGAAAATTTTCACCTCGAAATAAGTTATTGACAAATATGATTATCATTATTAGCTTTAAATAAAAAAAAAAATTTTTTCCAATCATATAACCTTCCCTTGATCTGTTAGAGAAAAATAAAAGACAAGGTCTTTTTCTTTTTTTACAAATGTTTGCATATGACAAATTGATTTATGATAAACTAAAAATATTAAAAAATATAGTAGATATCATTCATTTTGCTGATTTATAATTTATAGTAAATATTTCCATAACATAAGTCTTAGTTTTAAAGCAAAAAATTTCATAAAAATGGAAGTAAGGTATGATATGAATCTTTCATAATAATTAATAGAAATCTTTAGTTTTATTTTTTATCTCTTGAGATAAATATACATATGATAGAATTTTGAAATTGGTCACCAAGGAAGATATAAAAATCTTGTTAGTGAATCTTTTTCTTCGCTCTACAGATGCGTATTTTGCTATATGTCCTTGTTTAACTAACATCGTTGTCATCATTTGTCCCCTCTATGTCTTATCGGTAGGATTTGTAGATATGGAAGTAATTGGAAAAGAGAGATAGATATATAGATAGATAGATAGATAGATAGATAGAAAAAGAAAAAAAGACGAGAGATATTCTAGTTTTTTTTTTGTTTTTTTTTTATCATGATATATCTCCTTTTTTTTCACCGCTTCAACTCAATCCTACTGTTACTATAATTATTGTTTTCTTGTTGACGAAATGGCTGATAGAAACGTCTCAAACTCATGGTTGATCAAGAATAAATTGAGATAAGAAATGTGAAGCTAATAGCTTGATTAACCTTTTCTTTATTATATCTTTTCGTTTCTCATCATCAACATCAATAGAAAAAGAAACTGAGTGACAGACGACGTTGATAGTTGTCTGTTGCTTTTCTTATTTTTTTTTTGTTTTTTGGCGAGTATAGTTCTATGCATGCAACAACCAAGACAGTGGTTGTGTTGGTATTGCTCTGGGGAGCAAAATCATCACACGTGTTGTTCGATAGTTTTATTTGTCAATAGTAGTTATATCAAACAACAACTGCTCATGCTGTGAGTAATCAATTTCAATTAGTTATGATTTGTAACAAAAAAAAAACACAAACATAAATCAATAAAAAAATAAATAAAATAACAAATTAATTTATTTATATTAAATTTTATTTTTTTTTTTTTAGGGCATATTCTCGGCCATTAGATGAAGAATTAACTATTGAAGAACAAATTGAAGCATCAAAACATCCAGATTTTGAATCATCTGAACGTGTTGTTATAAATGTATCTGGTTTAAAATTTGAAACACAATTACAAACATTAAATAATTTTCCTCGTACATTACTTGGTAATCCATCACGACGTGTACGATTTTTTGATCCATTACGTAATGAATATTTTTTTGATCGTAATCGACCAAGTTTTGATGCTATACTTTATTATTATCAATCAAATGGTCGACTTCGACGACCAAATCATGTTCCTATTGGTAAGATATAAATAATAATAATAATAATAATACGAGAAAAAATTGTTTTGTTTCTTATTTAAGATATATTTACAGAAGAAATCAAATTTTTTGAATTAGGTGAAGATGCATTTAATAAATTTCGTGAAGATGAAGGTTTTATTAAAGAAGAAGAACGTATTTTACCTAAACCAGATGTTCAACGTAAAGTTTGGCTTTTATTTGAATATCCTGAAACATCTCAATGGGCACGTGTTATTGCTATTATATCTGTTACTGTTATTCTTATGTCAATTGTCATATTTTGTCTTGGTAAGTGACAGATTATATACTCATTATTCGACTTAATATTAGTACATATATATATATATTATCATCTAAAAAAAAAACAACAAATAAGACCATTATGAAAGACTTCAATCATGTCAATGATCTATGACATAGTCAATAAATCAATTTGACATTTCCAAATTGATTATTCGATATAGATCTATTTCTAATGTAAAATTTCTTTTTTGTAATTCTTAATTCGATTCTCTAGTAAAACATACATAAGTCTTTCATGGAAAAATACTGTTGACATAAATCAATAAACAATATATTATGCAATGTAAACACATTCCACTTGAGGTAGGATACTACCGAGCGAAAAAAAGCAGCCTACTTCACTGAATTTCAATTGAAGTTTTAATATTTCATAAAAACTTAAAGTTTTTGCTGTTTCATCGTTGAATTTTTTTTCATCTAAAATTCATATTTATTGTATTTTATATAATGTTCACCTTTTCTGTATGCGTTTATATCCTTGATATAGAAAGAAATTGATAGATTAGACTATTATTTGAAGTGAAAAATGTATATTTAAATTTAATTTATTAATATTTATATTTAGAAACTCTTCCTAAATTTAAACGTTATCGTGTACGACCAGCTGACAATACATCTTATGATTCATCTCGTTTAACTATTGAAGAAGATGATATACCTGAATTAACTGAACCATTTTTTATTATTGAAACATGTTGTATTGTATGGTTTTCATTTGAACTTCTTGTTCGTCTTTTTTCATCACCAATGAAACTTGTCTTTCTTAAATCAATGATGAATATTATTGATATTGTTGCTATTGTACCATATTTTATAACATTATTTACTATATTAGCTGAAGAAAAAACAAAATCAAATCAAGCTATGTCATTAGCTATATTACGAGTTATACGTCTTGTACGTGTTTTTCGTATATTTAAATTATCTAGACATTCAAAAGGTTTACAAATATTAGGTCAAACATTACGTGCAAGTATGCAAGAATTAGCTTTATTAATATTTTTTCTATTTATTGGTGTTATATTATTTTCATCGGCGGTTTATTTTGCTGAACAAAGTGAACCAGAATCATTTTTTAAATCTATACCAGATGCATTTTGGTGGGCAATGATTACTATGACAACTGTAAGATTATCAAAACATACACACACAAAAAAAAAAAACAAACTTATTAAATAGAGAAAAATTAAATATTTTATTTATTTAGGTTGGTTATGGAGATATGCGTCCTGTAGGTATATTTGGTAAAATTGTTGGTTCAATGTGTGCTATTGCCGGTGTACTTACTATTGCATTACCTGTACCTGTTATTGTATCAAATTTTAATTATTTCTATCATCGAGATATTGATTCTGAAGAACAAAAAGATATAAAATATTCAATAGGTGGAAATTGTACTCCATCAACAGGTGATATAAATCCAGATCAATATGCTTTAACAATATCACCAAGAGATAGTAAAGATGATATTAAAAAAAATCGATATGCATCATCAGCTGATGCATATCAACATTTTGATGAATCTGATGCATTTATTCATTCATATTCTATTGCTGATGATACAACACTTCGTTCACCAACTTCAAATCATAAAATACAAAGAACATCACCAACACAACAATTAATACAAAGAAAATTAGCATCTACAAATAATAATAATAATAATAATAATAATTTACATGCATCGAATGAACCACTTAATGTTGAAACTGATGTATAGTCGAATTTAATTGACCCATATCCGTCCACCCGGTCTCTTTTTGTCTAGTCATCCCTTATTACTTCTTTATTTGTCTTATAAACATATATATATATATACACGTACTCTATTGTGTGTACGCTTAATATCCGGATAAAAAATCGTAAAAGACAATATATATATATATATATTAATTGATGTGTTCAGATAGAGAAAATAATTATGAATAACTAATTTAAATTATAGAAAAAAAAAAATAATATATTTCTTTTTTTTGTTTGTATTGAAAACGACGAAGCCTTAATTTGATAGAAGAACAAATTTGTTTTGCCCAGTGTTTTTTTTTTTTCTTTTTGTAATTTCTTTTTCTTTTGTGTAAGAGATCTTTATAATTATGATTATTATTATTTTCTCATGTATATTTATGGACGTAATCTATGCGTTTGTTCTTCGATAAAAGTAAAATAACAAAAAATAGATTAAATATCTATTCTTTATTTCATATTTATCTACTCCGTCCTTGAATTAAAAGCTTCACTCTCTACCCCCTCCCCCTCAAGAATAAAAAAAGGTCATTCACAAGAAAAAGCTGTTAGCACAAACCCTGTGGGATTAAAATATGAAATACAATGTAGTTGTTATTGCTTATTACAGGAGATTGCTTTATTCTATTTAGTTTGAAACACATTTTCTTTACCATCCTTTTACTTAATCCTTCAGAAATGCAATAAGGAAGTAGTTCATATATTTAGAATGAAACATTATTGATAGACAGGATGTAATTGTATATTTACGTCAATCAAGGTCTATGATGGGAAGTCCACATTTTTATCCTTATAATTTAACACTCTCTTTTAGATTGTGTTTCACAAGATGTAATAGAAAGAGATTGATTTTCGGAAATGAAGCAAATTTTAGGAAGGTTGTAATACACTTTTGTTAATTATTGTTTATTTATTATTAGGACAAATAGTTTTTATAAGAATAACAAATAAAATATTGTACACTCGTAGAAAACGAATGAAATATGGATAGAAAATTGAATACTAAGTATATTGTAGTTATTAATTCAAGCTTGGTTATTTCATAAATGTTACTCTCGAGACAGATGCCCCCCGTGACATAGAGAAGGTTGGCAATGATATCTACATTTAATTTCAGTCTATGAAAAATTGTTTTTCGAGTAATTTTTAACTAAAACATGATAGAAACCAGCGGTTTTCATTATACAAAAGAAAGAGACTCGAGATCATCGAAATATATCAAAATTTGATTAATCAATTAGATGAATTCTTGATAGAAATTTTCGAAAACAATATTCTTAGCTTGTTGTATTCGTGATTTATAAGATTTTTCTCTAGACTCTCGATTTTAGCCTTTTAATTTGTAATCATGATCATTCTGAAAAGCAGTGAGACAGAGGTAACTCATCATATTGGATCAAACATGATAGAGACTAATTGTAGAATATTAGAAACATTAAGATAAACGTGTCAAATCAGTTTCCATCTAATAACCAATAGCACTATTCCACTTCATATATTGAGTTCGCCTTGTCTAGCCGCTTTTCTGAGGGATCACAGGTCAATTGACTGAATGATTCATGAAAATTCGCATAACATTCGAATGAAATAAACTAGGAATGCTAGTCTTGAGTAGATTGAAAGTGAAATAGTTTCAGAATACTGTTTTCGAAAATCTCCCCCAAGTACTTACCTAATCGTTTAATTGCTAACTAATCAAATTTAGATGGTCACCGGTCTGTCCTTTTAAATTGTGAAGACCACAAGTCTCTGATATTTCTATTAAAACTTATTCAAAAAAAAAACAGTGAATCATATAAATATGGATAGTTTATATTTTGTCAAAATACTATAGAAGACAAAATGTCTTGAAATTAAATTTTATCAAAACATCTATCTAACAAAAGAACATTGATGAATTTATTTTTCAAAATGCTTAGTGTCTGAAACTAATACAATACTATATCTCATGTTTATTTTCACTTTGTCATCAAAATAAAATGTTTAATAAGATTTAATATACATTGTCAAAATATTCTTCTTCAAATTTGTAACTAAAAATAAACATGAAAATTCTCATTAGATAAATGATTATTTCATATTTATATAAAACAGAAAGACTATGACATATATTTATGAAAGTTTTCTCTTTGATTATTCTATGACGAGAACAAAAAAAAAAAAAGGCAACTAATAAAGACATATTTTTCTATTCAATCATTTGTTTTTTATCAATGTCGACAATGCGTTTATTATTATTAGTCATTTTTCTTATCAATCGTTCTAATTCAATTGATGATTTAATTTTTCAAATTCAACCTCAATCTGTACGTATTAATAATTTCGATGAATTATATATAACAAATGATAATCATTTTATTGGACAAATTTTATATCGTTATGATGAAATACAATTAGCATGTGAATGTCAAACACAAATTAATCATATAAAATATAATATTTATTGGACAATTAATAATAAAACTTATAATCAATATAATAATTCAAATAGTATTGAATTATTAATTAATTTAAATACTGTACAAGCACCAATAACATATGTTACATGTCATTGTATATTTATTCAATCAAATAGAACAAAAATACGAAGATATTATCAATATCAACTTTATATTGGTAAATAATAGTTCAATTTTGTTTTTTTTTCTCTAGAAAAAAACAAATACATGTTTTTTGAATTTTTTTGTATTGACAATTTTAGATTTAGAAAGTGAACCATCATTACAGTCTATTAATTATTCTTTAGAATTAAATATAATTAAAGAACGTTTTTATAATTTTATTCATCATCGTTATTTAATTATTCTTAGTTTTATTCTTATTATTATTGGAATATCATGTCCACTTATGATATTAAATTCTGGATCTTTTCTTTAAAAATAAATTATTTTATAATATTATGATTAATATATATTAAGAATAAAATAGAAATTTTCTTGTTTACAAGAATAATCAAC
>CAJNOP010000014.1:3130649-3195329 GCA_905250075.1 Rotaria sp. Silwood1
AAAAGTTAATGAAGTTGAAAGTTATAACCGCGGTTAAAAGTTATAACCGGTGTTAAAAGTTATAACTACGGTTAAAAGTTATAACCATGGTTGAAAGTTATAACTGTGGTTGAAAGTTATAACCACAGTTAAAGGTTATAACCACGGTTAAAGGTTATAACTATGGTTGAAGGTTATAACCGTGGTTGAAAGTTATAACTCGAGTCATAACCATTTTAACTTTTTCTGATTTTCTTAACTTTTAACTTTTTCAAAAAACAGTTTTAACTCCCACACTGACGGATACACTTTAGTTATATAAGTAAAATGTACAGATACATTTTGTTTTAGATTTCCATTGCAAACCCTGCATCATAGAATGGTTATAACCAGTGTTTCTAATGGAATTCTAAAACAAAATGTACAGTACACGCTGTTTTGGATAAGCAAAGTGTACAGCAAAATGTACACAGACATTTACATCACCGAAGTGAAGCGAAAGAGCAAAAAAAGAAAAGAAAAAGTTCTAGTATGAACAAAGATATTTTATAAAATTTTCCAGAATAATGTACACGCTGCTTTTTTAAGTAAAGTGTACAGCAGCGTGTATTTTCATAGCTGCAGATGTTTGTACATTTTGCTTCCGCTGTGTACACTTGCCATTAGAAACTCTTCTCTTGACCGCTGAGATGATTCATATTTAAAAGTAATATCCATTCGAATTAAACAGATGTCACTGTAAATTGGAACACTTAAAATTTTTATAATCATTAATATTTTTTTTAAAGTAAAATTTTAAATAAAAATTTTTATAAAATTCTCTAAAAAAAATTTTCTTCATTAAAAAACTCCTTTTATTTCATATCCATCCAAAAAATATTCTTCTTAAATTGGATTGGTCGTGTAAAAACTCGAATTTCTTCATATTGATTTGTCTTGTTTATTTTGTCATATTCGATAGTTTTAAGCAAAAATAGAAAAAAAGTCCAACTTCTAAACTATATTTTCTTTTAAAATTCTAGATCTTTATCGATTTCACGTAAATAATATTATCATATTGAACTTCTCTAAACATGGCTACAAAAGATCCAACTAGTGGTAAAATTCCAGCTCAAGCTGGTGCTGGTGACCAACAAGAATATAAAATACGTATAACATTAACATCAAGAAATGTTAAATCACTTGAAAAAGTTTGTGCTGATTTAATACAAAAGGCTAAAGATGAAGACATCCGTGTCAAAGGACCAGTTCGTATGCCAACAAAAGTTTTACGTATAACAACACGTAAAACACCATGTGGTGAAGGTTCAAAAACATGGGATCGTTTTCAAATGCGTATACATAAACGTGTTGTCGATTTACATTCAAAATCGGAAATTGTTAAACAAATTACATCAATTAGTATTGAACCTGGTGTAGATGTTGAAGTAACAGTTGCCGATACATAAACAACATATACACACAAAACAAACAATTTATTTCAACAATAAAGAAATGACATTAGGATTTTAACATCAAAATATATTATTTTGTCTTTTCTTCTTTTTATTGTTGATTTTGTTTTGTTTATATCAAATAAACATACATACACACAAAAATAAAAAAAATCATCAACAGTAACAAGATAATTATTAAAAAAAATGATATAATATTTCTTTTTCTTTTTTTTGATAAACGAAATCTTGTCAATCATTCTAGACATATTTGAAAAAGAAGAAATAAAGAACAAAAAAAAAAATATGAAACATTTATTATCAATTGTAAAACGAACTTCATTAGGTCGATTACAATATTATCGTTCTTTATCATCTACAGTAAATAATTATAATCAATTATCAACTACATGTGACTCTCAATTAGATATTTATAAGGTATTTTATTGTAAAACAAAAAAAAATATGTATATATATATATAGATATTGTATCTTAAAATTAGAATAGTGTACAAGTTTTGCACGATAGAATAATATAAAATATTAGCAAATTTTTACTTAATCAAAAAATAGAAGATACAAAAAGAGTTTAGTCTGTACATCTATCTAAATACGAACGAGATTTCGATTCGACCCTTTTATTTTCGGATAATACAAAAAGAAAATCCTTTCATTGTAGAATTTTTATTTGTAAATTTGTTTCTGAATGAAATATTGGTCTATTGTAGCTTTAATCGATCTTCAAAAGGTTTGTGTTCTTGTTGTATGATGAATGGGTATCTAAATTTGAACAAAAAAAACAGAACATATATTCTTCGGACGATATGTTTTTTGAGCACCAAATGAAAAAAAAACAATGTAAAAAAGATGACTTATGTCTTAAACAGATAGAAATTATAGTATACACATATAAAATCATTTTATTGTGATAAGGTCAACTCGATTTGACGATTTACTGATCAAGGGGCACAGGCTGAGAGTATGTATTGGTGTGGCTATAGAGTAATGAGATCTACGTCTTAACCTTCACTCACACCCAAGATACTATTTTGTAGGCGTGAGAGTGAGGATGAAGGTCGGGGTGTAGACAAGGAGGAAAAGCGGATCCTCAGATTCTTGGATCCTCCGGATCCTTTTAAATCCCAGTTTGGATTCTTTCAGATCCTAGGATCCGCTTTTTCCCCCTTGGGTGTAGGTTAGGACGTAGATCTCATTACTCTATAGCCACACCAATACATACCCTCAGCCTGTGCCCCTTGATCAGTAAATCGTCAATTTGAGTTGATCTTATCACAATTGAATGATTTTATATGTGTATACTATAATTTCTATCTGTTTAAGACATAAATTGTCTTAGTTTTCTGGTGCTCAAAAGACATTTTTTCGATTTAATTATATGGCTTAAGTTCTTATAACTGAAGGATTGCTTCTTCTTATTTCTATGAAAAAAAAAACAAATGATAAATTAATAAGTATCACTAATAAAATACTATTGAATGAAATTAATCAAATATAATTCAATGAAAAAAAATTTTTTTTTTTTTTGTTCATTTAGAGTAATTATGAAGCAATGACAAAAACTGTTGGAGAATTAAAAACAATTATAAAACGTATTACATTAGGTGGTAATACAGAAGCTCGTGAACGACATACATCAAAAAATAAATTATTAGTACGAGATCGTGTTGATAAATTACTCGATCCAAAGTTTGTTATTTCTTATGAATAATTATTTTATTTTTTCAATTTATCTTTAAAAAAAAAATATACATAGTACTCCATTTCTTGAATTTTCACAATTAGCTGGTTATTTATTATATGATGATGATGAAGTTCCTGCTGCTGGTATTATAACTGGTATAGGACAAATTGAAGGGTAAATCATTGAAAATAAAATTATATAAATGATAAGAAAATTTGTTTTTAGACGAGAATGTGTAATTATTGCTAATGATGCAACTGTTAAAGGTGGTACATATTATCCTATGACAGTAAAAAAACAATTACGTGCTCAAGAAATAGCACGAGAAAATCGATTACCTTGCATTTATCTTGGTAGTATTAATAGATATAGAAAAAAAAAACAAAACAAAAATTTCATATTAAGTTTAGTTTTTTAGTTGATAGTGGTGGTGCTAATTTACCACGTCAAGCTGATGTATTTCCTGATAAAGAACATTTTGGACGTACTTTTTATAATCAAGCAACAATGAGCGCCTTAGGTATACCACAAGTAAGTAAACTAAAAATCAACAGATTTAAAAAAAAAAACAATGTTTGTTTGTTTGTTTTTTTCAATATTTAGATTGCTGTTGTTATGGGTAGTTGCACAGCTGGTGGTGCTTATGGTACGTTAAATGTTTAACAAATTGTATGTGTCTTTTTAAAAGTGGTTTCCAAATTTCTATATAATCTAGCTGTTTAATATGTGTTTTAGCTGATGAAAAATAAGTAAATATTTTGCATCAGGACTTTGTCCTATTCGAAGAATGATCACTTTAAAAAAAAAAGATTTTTTTATAATTGTTTAATTCAGAGACATTGTTCAAATATCTAAATCTTGCCTCGAACAGCATTTGAAAGTTTATGAGTCAAATCAATTATAAAATATTTGAAGATTTCTACAAATTATAGAAAAGAGTTGCACAATCAGAAATTCTTAGGAAAGAAGACTGTAAAAAAAACAAATGTTTGTTCGATTGTGAAAACGAATCATTCCATACCTCTTCCAGATATTTCAATCTATTCAGGACGATAAATCTCTCTTCTAACTGTACTCTTGAACCTACTACTATTAACAAAAGTATGAATATATTCATATCTTTCCAATCTTCACATATTTTTATTATATAAAATGAAATATATTGTTTAATATAGTTCCGGCTATGGCTGATCAATCAATAATTGTTCGTCAACAAGGAACTATATTTCTTGCTGGTCCACCATTAGTTAAAGCAGCTACAGGTGAAGTTGTATCAGCAGAAGAACTTGGTGGTGGTGATCTTCATTGTCGGTTAGTTATCATTATTTTCTAATATAATAATAAAATATATATATAATAAAATAGTCAATCGGGTGTAACAGATTATTATGCAATGGATGATGCTCATGCTTTGCATTTAACACGGCGTATTGTTGCAAATCTCAATTATATAAAACCTCAACAAGTGTGCTAAATTTTGTAATTCTATTTCTATATATTTAGTATTATAATTGTTTTTTAAGGTTGTTATGAAACCATCAATAGAACCTCTTTATCCAGCTGATGAATTATATGGTATTGTAGGTGATAATCTCAAACGAGTATATGATGTTCGAGAAGTATGTTTATTTAAAATTAATTATTGTATATTGTATTTTTCTATATTTAAGGTCATTGCTCGAATTGTTGATGGAAGTGAATTTGATGAATTTAAAAAATTATTTGGTGAAACACTTGTTACTGGTGAACAAAAAAAAAAATTTTTTTTTTGATCAAGTTTTTCAAAAACAAACAAAAAATTTTTTGTTTTTCTATTTAATTTAGGTTTTGCACATATTCATGGATATCCAGTTGGTATATTAGGTAATAATGGAGTTCTGTTCTCTGAATCAGCTCTTAAAGGTGCACATTTCATTGAATTATGTTCTCAACTTAAAATTCCATTATTATTTCTACAAAATATAACTGGTAAAATTAATTAGATAAACAAAAAAAATTATTAAAATTTATTAATAGGTTTTATGGTTGGACGTGACGCTGAAGCTGGTGGTATTGCTAAACATGGTGCAAAACTAGTTAATGCTGTAGCTTGTTCTCAAGTACCCAAGATTACTGTAATCATTGGAGGTTTGTTTATTATAATTATTTATTTTTTTGTTTTTCAAATATATTTATTTATAGGAAGTTATGGAGCAGGCAATTATGGCATGGCTGGAAGATCATATAGGTAATAAAAACAAGTAACGTTCGTCGGTTCGACTCACTTGACCCTCGACTGTATCAGACAGAAGTATACAAGTCTTATCCATGGACACCCAGTTATGAAACAGCTGATTAAGGGAGAACTTATCACATATGTCGGATTCTGAAAAATTGAATTGGTTGAAAATCCAATATTAAAAGCAAGAGAATCGAATACTTAGCCAACGGTTTTTTACGATGTTTCACCTTCCACTATGACAAAAACTTATTTTATTTCATATAACCGTTCCTACACTCGAGAAAAAATTTATTTTCTCAAAAAAAAACCATTTCTCCTGAATCCAAAAAAATTCAATTCAAAATTTCGAGAAACTGACCTCAGATTCGGATTCTTCGATCTTGATTTGTTTTCGTCAACCTTTATATAATATCGTTATTTTCGCAAAAAACCCTTTCCTCAATCTAAAAAATCAATTGAAAATTTAAAAAAACTGACTTCAGATTCGGATTCCCCGACTCCGATTTACTTTCGTCAACCTTTATCGAAAATTTTCTAAAGTGGAAGTTTTTTTGACCCCGATGCAGACACACAAACTATTTTTTTTTTCATATGACCCTCCCTACAGTCGAGGGAACAAAAAATTAATCAAGGCCTCTTTGTAAAAGAAAAACAAAAAAGTATTGCCAGTTTTTCATCAGAAAAATCGAAATTCAGATGATCGTGTGAGAATCTGATGTTTCATAAACGATATGAAAAACAGAATATGTTCTCGATTTTTCTCAGTTTATACTTTTCTAATCATGCATTCTAGAATTCTTAAAGGAGTTTTATTGTAAACAATAACTTTTTTTTTTGTTTTTTGCAAGAACATGCAAAGCTTCAGCGTCTGATTTTTCAGTTAAATATTTTCATTATTAATATGAAAAAGTATTTCTATAAGTAATGAATTGGCCGAAAATTTCCAGACAAAATATTTTGAAAATATTTCCAAGGAACCGAAAGCTCTTGTTTATGACAAGAATTTTGTGTTCTTTCTGAATGTAAGTTTCTTGAAATCAGTACAATTTCGAAGTAAATATCTACACCTTTATTCATATATCAGCTTATCAAATAGATGTTACTCTACAAAATATTTTACTATAGATCGCTTCAATTATCGTTTCTCTTAAATCTTCATTTTTTTTCAAAAAAGACTAACTTTTTGACCCAAACGTATTTTGTATAGAAAGAAGCTCTTGGCAAAATGTCGATGACGTCACGTATGAGGAAATTACTCCGGGTGATGTCCGCCATTTGCCTTCATATTAGACTTATAGGCAGGTCTCAATTAGATTTGTACAAAGATTACCAATATATACTGAAAATTTTGTGTGTTTTGAATGCATCTAACTCAAGATTGATTTTTGGAGAAGAGACTTGAAAATTTGTTTTTTTCTTTTTCAGTCCACGATTTTTATATATGTGGCCTAATGCAAGAATATCAGTAATGGGTGGTGAACAAGCTGCTCAAGTTCTTACACAAATAACTGCTGAACAACGTAAAAGACAAGGAAAACAGGTGCATTAATTATTTTGCGCACTTTTCTTTTTTTTTTCATAATATATTTTCTTTTTATATTATCTTCGTCTGTTTCTTTTTTTTTTTAGTTCACAACTGAAGAAGAACAATCTATACGTGAACCTATTTTACGTAAATATGATTATGAAGGCTCACCATATTTTTCATCAGCACGTCTTTGGGATGATGGTGTTATAGATCCAATAGATACTCGACTTGTTTTAGCTCTTAGTCTCAGTGCATCCCTTAATGCACCTATACCCGATACACGTTTTGGTATATTTCGAATGTAATATGTTTGTTTTCTTTTCTTAAATAAATTTCATAATTAAAAGAAAACATAAATAGTTAATAATAATGACGATGATGTCCTCCTGAATGATGATAACTACCATATGAACCACTTGGAGAATAACTGTATCCTTGACTACCATAACCATATGGTTGACTATAGTAGTTACCGTATTGTTCAGCATACATTTCTCCTAGTGCACTATTATACGCCCAACGAGCTTTTCTAGCACCTTGCCAACCCAAATACATTGCACCAGCAGCTAGGAGCAGTTCAAGCACCATTACTCGTGACTGAGTGTGGTAGAGAAAAAAAAATTATGTTTATTACTATTCAAATACAAGTTTTGTGTTCTTTATATATATATATATCGCTACTCTGACGTCATTGAAGCATGACAATCTATCGTAGGTAAATAGTATGTAGTTGCAGAAAAAAAAATATGTGAGAAAATAAATCAGATATAAATGAGGCAAAATATTACTTTTATAATTGTAATGAATGTTTACAAGAAAAGGCAATAGATATGATTATTAAAAATGCAAATATTCATTATAAAATTTGGACAACCTTATTTTCGATTGTGATCTATCTACAGACAAATACTGTTTTCATGATATAGAATGAAAACATTTTTATCAGTAACAGTCAATAAATGTACTTCTATGATATGTATTGGTTTTCATTATGTTTTGTTCTATAATACACAACAGGCCTATGATTAATTAGTGATCATATTATTTTATTTATTAGACTTTGTACTCGATTCTGTTTTTTTGTTAACATCAAACTCAAATTAAAATCGTTCTTCTCCATCATCACTTTCTCATAGACAGACAATACTAGAATTATTCCACAAGATTTATTTTCAAACTATTTAACCCTCGAAAAAAATCTAAATAATTATTCGAGTAGAAAAAATTGTTTCAAACAAAAATAGAAGAAAATAAAAATTATTATCAAATTTTCACAGACAGTCTCCAAAAAGCAAAAATTCTAATTTTTTTAGCAACTGGCATGCTTAAATCTAATTTTATTTAAACTAGTTATAACGATAGAGCAAATGATTATTTACAAAATAAGACATCTCCGAGTTCTATATGACATTTTTTGGCTGAGACATAACAATGTTACGAAGGCATCCAAAGTCATTTTTTTCTACTTCTTACAAAACAACTAATTTGATCTTCTATTAGATTATTGTATCTTAACCAAAAACATCATAGGAAACTCGGAAATGTTTCATTTTTTTTAAGAGAATCATTTGCTCTATTATTCTAACGAGTCTGAATAAAATTAGATTTATGCGCTCTACGTGTTGAAAAACAATTTTTCCTACTCAAATCATTATGTAGATTCTTTCTAACGTTTGAGTCAGCGGAAAAGAATTGAAAAAAAAACCCTTGTTGAATAAATTTCGTACACACTATGTACTTTTTTTTTTAAAAGATTTCACAGTAATAAAATACAAAATTAATAGCTATTGTAATATGATGACAGTTGATGAACAATTAATACAATTGAAATAAAAAGAGAATTCTATATATGTCAGTTTATGTTGTTTTGATGTTAATTGATCAGAAAAATCGTGCCTAAGCTACAGATAAATGTGTTTCATAAAATTTCAAGACGTAGAAAAAACAAAGTTGATATAGACTCTCGATTTGCAAATACTTTCTTCTAGAAAATATATGAAGCGGAGATGATTTTGCACTTTTTTTGTGTAAAAATTGATTTAAAAAAAAAATGAAAAGTACATTTTGTTGTATGTATCAAAGCTTTTTTCTCTCAACATAAATGATCGATAACAGATCGTATTCAGAGGTGTTTGAGGTCTATGACTCATGCTCTCACCACCTTTGGAATGAAAAGAATTTTGCATACAAAGTTTAATCGTAGTGCAAAAACAACGAACTTTATGAATTTTCCTTGGAACACAATACATATCATTTATCTGTTGAATTTTATCTCATATGTAAGCTTATTGAAAAAAAAAACAATTTAGTGTCCAATGTTAATGGAAAAAGAAGGAAGAATATTCCTGCTTTTCCACTGCTTTGCGATATGAAGTACAACCTAGTGGCAAACTCAATAGTTCGATATCTTTTCTATAACTATGACTAGCTTTAGCACTGAACAGAAAGTTGGTCTGACCAAGATTTATCATGCAAAGGTACGTGACAATGTATTCATCACGCTATCGAATGGTCAAATCCGAAACAAATACCTGTTAGTGAATTTTCTAGAATCATTCCATGGATTTTGATACTAAGGTTTGCATACAGTACGTCGTGATTATGTGTCGAACAACACGACATTCAGTAATGGAAGTCAATGTTTATTGAAAATTAACTTATTAGAAGTTCGCTTTCATATGTAAATATACATGTTTTTGATAGTACTAGATAAGATGAATACGAAAAGAACTTTCTACAGCTTGATTATGTTAATTATGATAGTTTTGTTCAATTTACTATATTTATACAGAAACTCTATGGCTTATTATTTGGACATAGTCGGATAGAATATCAGTGACTCTAGAGAACCATTAATTTCTTTTTGATTTATCAGGTAAAATTTTGTGACAAATAAAAAATGACAAAATTTTCAACAGTAAAATTTAATATTCTATTTTATTTGAAATTCGTTTTGTTTTATATTTTTAATATTTTCTACCTTAACAAATCTCTTTCATATAAACTAATTTTCATGATTAATAAATTTAGTTTCCATGAATTATGAATGTACAAAAGTTTCGTTTCATTGTTTGTCAATGCTTATCAAATTTTCATAGATAGTTGCAATATGAATAAAAATGACAACTAACATAATACGATAGAGTAATCGATGCTCTATTTAACTATCAATGTGCAGTTTGGGTCGAGTCAATGAGTTCGATCCATGTCAGACACTATTAACTATATTAAATTAAGAAATAAACGAGGTTTTATGAAAAAATACAGCGAATTGAACATAGTCATCCAATATATATCGTAATCAAATAGTCTTATTAACTTTAACAGTTTTGTTTTGACATTATTGTTTTAGGACAATTTTTTATTATATTATTCGACTACTTCATTTACATTCTTCGTTGATTCATAAGTGATGCACTTCACTGACTGATGACATCATAGAAAGAGTTTTGAACGTTTTCTTTTTTTTTTTGATACATATCTTATAAAATGACTTCATTCACATTTTTGCAATGAATTTCTCGAATTATATAAGAGAAGATAAATTTTATGTAGTTTTTAAAAGTTCTTTCAAAACCAGTTTTTTTTTGTCTACAGCTTTTTGAAAAAATTTAAGAAGAAATGCGAAAATTTTATATTTGATACAGTTTGATTCTTGATTCCAAATATCTAAATATGTATCTATTTCAAGTCTACTATCAATCTATGTCACGACCATATCCATTTTAGGTCATTTGATATAAGCTTATTTAATAATAAAATTCGCATACTGCATTGTACTTCATTGATACTCAAATCTTGAAGTATGATTAAGTATCGAAACTTTATTGTTAAATAAAATTATATCAAATGACCTCAAAGTAATATGTTCGTGACATACATTGATAGTAAATTTGACATAATTATGAAGTTACAGAGAATAGCTTTGGCATGTCATTGAAGTGTAGTGAAGTATTGAAATTTCATTTTTTCTTCTTTGTATTACTGTCAATTATTTTGAAGAGATCAATCTTGTTAGATGGACTATATAGAAAAATAAGAAGTTTTCTAATCGGTTCGAACAACACAAAACATCAATTTATATTACAATTTGTTCTTGATAAAATAAATACCAGTTTTGTTTTAGTATCATTATCTTTGCTATAGTGGATCTATACCTGAAATTATCAAGAGTTTGTTGATATAAAACATCAATGATGCAAAATTTTTGAATAATATAATTATTGAGAATATTATGGAATTTGATACTATATGAACTCAAATTTCACAAAATGAGAAATTATAATAACAAAAAAGAATTGTTTGATGATTTTTATTATTTAGATATTTTTTCTTATTTTTAATTTACTATTTGATCAGATAGTGCACACGTTTGAGCACATCATCCGAAAAGAAAATATCTAAACATGCACATTCATTTTTGCTGTAGGTAATTTGAAACAAGTATACAGTAATATTATCCACTCTGCACAATGATTAGATATAGTTAATGCTTGTGATAGAAAAAAAAGACAGTCATGTTGATATGACTTTACAGACAGTGTTACTCTTTATTTTTATATAGAAAGTAATTTTTCTTTATAGATAATTTTAAAAGACTAAACAGAAAAATATTTCCAATAAACATTTACATACTTACATAGCATGCATTTAACAATTAAAATATAGCAAAAAAACGATAGTTGTTACATATAAGAATAACGACATGATTTTCTACATCAAGTATTTCAATTTCCAGAAAGAGTATCTCACACGAGTCTATTCTTTAGTTGGCTGTAGGGAAGATGAATATAAAAATAATTGCATTTACTGGAAGTCATTTCATTCAAATTCATCGTACTCTCAAGAGTCAATGATATAATATCTATCTAAAAATAGAAAATTTAAGTAATTACGTAGACTGCTAGACAAAATATATAAAGAATAATTTCAAATTAATTCTATCTCATTTATATTTCAATCCAGGGATATCATAGCAAGTTTTTTTGTTTCTATGAAAGATGCATCATGATGTTTTTTTTTTCTAGAAATTTTTCTTGTACAGTCTTTCAATTATATAAAATAAATCTCTTTTTTTTTTTGTATTTAGAACATTTCTCATGATGAAGAGATACTATAGTATTTATTAATCGAATATTCTCAAAAAAACAAAATTAATCAATTAAATTTTGTCATTTCGAACAATTGTTTTACTATGAGAATTGTATGTTTTAACAAAAATTTCATAAATGAATAAAATTTGGAAAATTTTCTTGAATTGTAATGATTTAAATGAATTATTTTTTCAAAAATCGTTTAGACACTAACTATTAGTGTTCGTATGATCTTCTTGATCGATACAAGTAGATTTCTTTATCTTGAACATTCAGATTTTGTACAATCAACCAACATTTTGGATTCCTTTTTGGTCTTTTTTTTTTTCGATGATTAAAATAATTTCTAAATATCATAAAACTGACAATGTTTAATGAATAATGTTTTTACAAGAGATTATGTGCTATATTTAACGAGTAAAATTACCTCTTTCTAATGCTGCTATAATAAAATACAAGAAAAAAAAAATTAATAATAAAGTCAATGTCAAAAAACTCATGCTTCACTCATTAATTGCCTAATTAAAAACTTATAAAAAAAGCTAAAAGATCTCAACTATAGTAGAATAACATGAGATGAAAAAAGCAAAATAGCAATCACATATTTTTTTTTTGAATGATCATATTTCTATATTTAAACAAAAGAAAAATTATAAAAATATTTTATTATGATTTTATAATCTACGATGAAAATCAGTACTTGAAATACGATATTATGATCAAAGAAAAAAAAACAATTTCTACTATTTAAGTATCAAATATTTAATAAATTCAGCATGAATGAAAAGACCTTGGCAATAGTATATATTGTTTCTTTCACATTCTAATATTTATTAATGAAAAAAAAGCAGAGATGCATAATTAATTTTAAGGATATTATAAAACAAAATCCTTCTAAAATTTTCTTACTTAAAATTTAACTTATAATTATATTACATATTAAATACAATATAAGTATTTAAATCAAGTATCAATAATATTTTATTGATAGAATAATTGTACACATTATGAACCTAGTTTCCTTTCATAATCGATGTCACTATGACAATGTCTATAAGTATTATTTATTTAACTACACGAGCGAAAAAAAGCTCTATTTTCCACAAGACGGCATATCTTGTTATTAAACACTTTATTCATCATGAAAGAGAAACATACATTTCGTATTCCTTTATCGTGCATAAATAAATTGTATGTGTGATTTATTTCTAGTAATATCAAAATAAAACTGAATAACAATCTAGTACTGATGCTAACATAAATAAATAAACTTATTAATTATTTTTATTTTTAAGTTATTTTTGTATACTAGTGAATATGAAATTTTACATAAATAAAATAAAAATGCTTTCATCTGAATACAATTAAAATAGATAATATTTTTCATATACTATTCTAAGAATGCATTGACTATAAAATTGACATTTAAAACAAAAAAACAAAGAATATGAACAGAACACATTAGAAATTTTCTCAAATATAGAACATTATTGATGACTAGTCTAAAAGTCATATTTTCTGCTTGTCGACCTTTTTGTTAATGAGAATTGCTTCTTTGTTTTTTTTTTTTTTTTTTTTTTAAATAGTTTTTTCATTCTTAAACAGCTAAATGTTACAATTTTCTTTCTGTGACATCGTCTAGTTATTAACTTCTTTGGATAATACATAATGATGGATATTAATAATAATTTATGACGATACGCCCATTGAATCAACACGTACTTAACAACAAATACATGCATATACTATGAAAGAGAATTATTTATTATAGAATTTACATGCGACCATATTCATATATACAATGAATTTATTTTTATAAGTATATATTGAAAGAAATGTTCAAATTTTTAAAATAATTTATAGAAAAATTTTCAACAATTTGTTCATGTGAAGTTGCTATTTACTATAAAAGTAATTAAATTTTGAGAAAAAAAAAAAAAAAAAGAAGACCGGAATATAAATAAATATCTCATTTTTTTTTTTTTATTCTTTCTTTTTCTATTAAATGTTGATGATGACAAAGTTTTCTCGTTCGATTCATATACTATTATGATGTACGCTTCATCAGTAAATGAACATTCATAAAAAGAACGGCCTCAAGTGCTCTTCTTGTCTCTTTTTTATTCTTTGAGTTTTGCATGATCTATATATATACATTTGTACTCCAATCTTTCATAACTTTTTTTATCAGCTGCGTGCATTTTTTGTAGAAAGCATCAAGTAGTGAACAGAATATTGATCATGAACTCTCGTTTTACCTTCTTCCTTTCATACGACTACTTATATTAAAAATTATATTGTCTTGCGCAGTTGATATATTATACTAACATACTTCTTTTCTTCTCATCGTGTAATATATATGAATTTGAATAAGAACAATCAGCATACTATTTGCGTTTTATTTTATCATAGATAATCAATGAATATGAATACAACACACGATTCAAGTCGTGATCTTCGACGTACTCGATTAATACTTCTTTCTACACTTTTTTTTGTTGGTGTAACTGGTTGTTCATTAGTTTTCATATGGTTAATACGTTATACTCGATGGAACACACGATCAGCTCGAATATGTTCCCTTATTCTTAATTTAATTATTGCCAATTTATCTGTTTATATATTTGCTACTGGTATACAAATATATTGGGAATTACAAACTAATCGACAATGGCCGTTTAATGATCTACTTTGTATGTTATAAAATATATATATATATTGAAAAATAAAAAATAATTTTTATTTTTCTAGGTCGAATTGCAAAATTTTTTCAAAGTTTTTCAATTCTTTCTTCAACATATATTGTTGTTGCAATGGCTATTGATCGTTGTATTGCTATTGTTACTCCACTAAAAGCTGGAAAAATTCGTGTAAGTCTTATTAAATAAATAAAATAATAAATATTGAGTTCAAATTCTTTTCATAGGTACTCTATTTATGTGGTAGTGCATGGAGTCTAGCAGGTCTATTATCAACACCGAATATATTTATATTTCATTTACATGTTAATGACACTCTTCGTTATTGTACAGCAGTTTTTAATCATCAATCATCTCCTACAGGACGTCGTATTTATTTAACATTTATTTCACTTGTTGTATATTTCATACCATTTCTTGTTCTTGTTCTTTCTTATGCACTAATTTTTATCAAATTATTATGTCGTGAACATGATCAACGAGACTGGTTTATTAATAGTTCATCATCATCATCAACTTATCGTTGTTGTTCAAAATTATTTAATAATAAAAAAATAACATTTCCAAAAAAACTGAATTATAAAACATATATGAATTCATTATCAAATTATTCATTATCTAATGATTTACATATACAACAAAAACGAGTAAATACATATGCAAAAGCTCGATCAAAAACATTTCGTATGGTAAGTTTAGAAAAAAGTAAATTTAAAAGAAGTTTTCTTTTTTTTTTTCTTTTTGTCTAGATTATTGTACTTGTTCTATTTATGGTTTTATTTGGTGCACCATACTATTGTTTAGAATTATACATTGCTTATACTGGTCGCATACCATCAGATTTAGTATTAGCTTTAGCTGGTGGTGCAGCTGTAGCACCATCATCGATAGATCCATGGGTATTTCTTTTATTTTGGGTTAATTGGAGTGAACCTGTCAATGTTAGTAACAGACGACAACTAATTAATTCAAACATACAACAACAAAAACAACAACAACAATACGTTCAGTCAAGACGAATCAATCGATTAAATACATCAGTCTCATCATCAGCTAGTGAATCACATCAACGTCATATTCTTCTAACCAATTCATCGCATCTATCACCTTACTATTCTAAATGGGATACACAAGTGTAACATAACAACTAGAACCATCATGACACTGACATATATATGAGTCATTTTATATTACAATCAATTAAATATACATGTATATTTTAAACTATATTTTCAAAGAAAATCTTAAAAATACAGGATGTTGCAAAATTCATGACCGCTTCATAAATATATATAAGATCGTTATTGATCAATCTTAATCAAAAGTTTTTTTCTATTTCAAAATAGAAGACTAGTAAGTTTTCGATGTCTACTAGAATTTCTATCAGTATTATGAGCTTCAAATCATGCAGCTCTTTGATTACTGATTTTGAATGATTTATTTGATGTTTTAAAAAGACCAAATTATTGATGATTTTCTTCACACCAAGTCGTTTGTAGTTTTTCGAAAACTTAAATAATATTAGAAAAGAATACATTGAAGCATTTTAACAGATGAATTGAATGTTTTAAAACAAAATATTTGTTTATTTTTGCTTCTCTTGAAAGTATTTTCACAAAATCAATAGCTTACGAGTTAGAACGCGTGTCCGACGTGATCAAGTTTTCTTGCCATGACTATTCATTCTAGTTTTTATCGCAAGTCACAATCTCTTTCGTTGAACGATGTTTATTGTCATGAAAGTTTGATAAAGGCAATAATAAATAAAAATGACAAGATTATTAATCAACAAGAAGAAAACTCTTTCTTCTGTAACATTTATGTTTAGTTGTTTTGATTTAAAAAAGAAACAAGAATAAATTATTGTAATAAGCTAAGTAAATAAAATTATCTGTGTTATAGAAAAACTAATGTAGTTATCACAGACACAGGATATGTGATTATTTTAGTATCCGTGATTGTCTGTAACCAAGTTTCAGTCAAGAGCACTAGTTTACATCAGTATATATGGACTTAGAAACTCTAAGATTTTATTTTGGAAAATACCAAAAAACAATATTCGAGTCAATCGTTTTGTCGAGTGAATACTTTACAAATGTACAAAGCTGTAGCTTTTACCTAAATGAAACTATATGTACTTTGTTAAAAGCTTCTTTCCTGACAACACACCTTTTGGTAAAAAAACATCTATTTTTCAAAAATGAGGGCTCAAGAGAAACAAAGATTGAAATGATCTGTAAAAAAAAATCCGGTGGTACATACCGGAGTGTAGCTTCTGCTGTATAAGCTGATGTATTGATAGAAATGTCAACGTTTACTTTTCAGTTTCAATGATGAAAGAACAATAATGTATAGGAAATTCTTTTTGTGGATCTCTCAAACAATCATCTTACTAGAATTACTTTCAAGGTGGAGAAAAATAAATAAACATTTTGTTTCAAATAGAGTCACGATAAACGATTCAAATAATCTGAAATCTATCATTTCTGATAGCAATTTCAATAGATATCAAAAAAGAAAAAAAAAAGGTTTTAATCTATGTTAATTAGTAACGATGTTATATGTGTTTATTAAGTGATTATCACTGTTGGATTACATCCGGGATATATATAAGACTATGAATGAAAGACAAAAACAACACTACAATAAAAGAAAAAAAGTTAATTAATCGAAAGAAAGAAACGTAAAAGATCTTATTGGACTAGTTTTCCTATAATAGCATCTTTAACAAAAAACACTGGAGCAGGAAAATCAATATATTGATATTCAACTTTTGAATAGACATTTTTCATAGCATCGAAGTAATTTGTTATTGGTTTAAATTGACAACCATCACCAATAATAGCCCATATTGGTTCAATCGTTTTTTGAAATCCATAAATAAATGGTTTAGTTTTAGAATCAGCAACAACATTTTCAAAGAAAATAAAATTTCCACCTGGTTTCAATATTCGATGTACTTCAAGAAGAATTTTTTCTGGTAATGGATCTGGTACACTACATAATACTAATGTCATAATAACTGTATCAATACTATTCGATTCAACTTCATGCATATCTGTTGCTGAATTATTCAAAAGATCAACTTCATATGGAATGTCCCATTGTTTAATAAAATTGTAAAAATATGGATGCATATGAATATTAGGTTCAATACCTATATATGATTTAATCCTTGTGTTATTATATAAACATGGAAAGTTTATTCCTGTACCAGCACCAATTTCTAATACATGACCTTTAACATTAGAATGTGTTAACAATTGATTACATCGCAGATTCATCATAGCAGTATCATTAGTATCTGACATTTTATTCAAAAAACTAGCAAAGACTAATAAAAAAAAAAAACATAATAATATGAAAAAATATCTAGAATAAGAATTAATCATATATTTGAACATACATTTTTGTCGATAAACATTATCAAGTTTTAAATATCCAATACCAATTGCAATCAATGCTATTATAAAAGATAAAGTACCAAAAAGAAATCTAAGAATGCGACCCATATCTATAATAGAAGAAAAATAATTTTATCATATATATATATTATCGAAAAATGTATATAAAAAGAATAAGAATAGTATAATAGTATAGATATTCTATATGTCTGTACAAAGATATTTGAGAATATTATTCTTTTTTTTACCTATATCTTACATTCAACTACTAATCCGATGTACAAATACCTGGAAATAGACAAATAAATGTCCTCAAATCATTTCTACCAATCACAAGAACTAGCCCTTTTTCGTTCTTATCTCTATATTTCGTAAAATATAATGTTTTTGTAAGTATAAAAGTGAATAAACATGATGACTCATTTTCAAACGTGCACCATAAACGTGATAAGAATCAATGTCTAATTTATCTGTAGATGCAAACAATATGTACAAAAATAAATGATAGAAAACTATTGCTTGATTCAAAATAAAAGACCAGTTGTAATTTTCCCTGAACTGTTAATAGGAACAAGGTAGACACCTGTAGTTTTTTTTATCATTGAAGAGAGAAAGAAGATTCGGAGCCATAGATGTATATACAGATTTGATTGATAAGGAATTGACCAATCAGATGAAATCTTGGTGAAAATTTTCGAAAAAAAAAAGTTTTGAAGCTATTTTCCTCTCCATTCAGACTGTTAACAGAACAAATCAATGGAAAAAATTGATCTCTTTCAATTTACACAAGACCGACATTCCTAGTTTTTTCTGTTCGAAATTTATAAGGCTTTTTTCTGAGTCTTTCGATTTCACTCAATTGACATATGATCACCGGGAATAACGGGTAGTCAGCGCTAATTTATCATGCTGAGTCGAACGGTAACATTTATTTAGTAGGTTCAAAATTCAACAATCAGCCTTTATATATATAACAAAGCAGTCGACATTTCGAACTTAAAAGCAAATATCATCAGTCGACTCATCATCGCGTATTATCCCTATCTAGCTTAATGCCCGGTAGTTCCAAAAAATTCTCGGAACTCAAACCGCGGTTCCAATCAATAAAACTGAAAAAAAAACGGTTCCAACTTCGGTTCCTAGAAAATTGGAACCAGAATCGTCGACCTAATATTGAACAGCGAGCAAATAATATTAGGTTTTTGTGAAAGTGTTCACATATATATTTTTTGAAAGTGATTTCTTCAAAATATACGTGGCGAAAAATGAGAAAAGTCACTGTAATATGAAATATTTATATGGAACTGTTTATTCTATAAATGGACTCTAAAATAAATTGATATCATCATTTTCTATCTTTTCCATGATTGCCATTGCAGAAAACAAAAAATTACACATAATGAATTCTCACATATTAGCGATATTAGCAAACAAAATCTCAAAAAATCGTAGGAAAATAAAAAATGAATACTGATTCCATGTAGAAATATATGCGAATAAGTTGCTGGTTTGGTATTTTTCAGTACAATCAACCTCCTATATAGTGAATGAGTCAAAAATTGGTTTGTTCAGAAATCTCAGAAGAATGACGAAACATAGATGACACAAATGGTCATTAAAAATTTTCGGTTTCAATTTTTTGGGAACCACTAAATTCTAGTCTAGCTACTTTTTTCGTTGATCACAGATCAATAGGCCGAAATCAATGATCTCAGGATAAATCTTATAACTCTCGAACGGAACAAGGCAGGAAAGTCGGTCTTGCATAGGTTGAAAGAAAAGAAATTTTTCTATCTGCTCATTCCATTTACAGTCTCAATAGAAAGAAAACCCAGCTTCAAAATATCATTTTTGCACATTTTCATTAAAATCTCGTCTGATTCGTTGATTGTTGACTAATCAAATATCAATAAACTTCGATCATCATGAGCCTTTTCTCTTGAATAATGAAAGTCGTAGGTCTTAATAATGTTTCTATTAAGAGTTATTCAAAAAATGGAAACTTATCTTTTATGTTGCATTAAGGCAACGATTAATGTTGATACTAGGTAATTTTGTCTCTATCTATGAACATTCAAATACTAATCGTTGATGCAAAATAAATATTGATATCAATATTTTTCGAATATTTCATTCAATTCTCTATCATATCCTAGGCTATATCTTAGAAGAATTCTTTAGTGCTTTCGAAAAACCGGGTTTTCCATTTTTTATGAGAGAAATGCGAAAAGATTTGAAGCCAAAACGTGTTAGTTGTGTCTTAAACTCCTATAAATCCAGATATGAGGGTCAAAAATAACAACGATTGATTTTAATCTTTGAAAGATACTTCCAAGTATCTGTGGTAAATATGTCAGCACGATTGAAACATATTAGAGGGAGGTCATACCCAACTAGCATTGAGAAATCTGATGTTTTGTGTTACGCTAAATAAAAGAAAAGAATTTCAATATAATTAATATTTTAAAAACATGCTTATCATAAAAGATCTTCACAACAAAACTTTCTAAGCCACACTGTCTAAGTTTACCATAATGTTATAAGCTAACATTTATTTGATAATAATAATAAATTTTGAAGTAATAAATACTGTACATGTGATAATGCAATACTTTCATTTTAATCTTGATGAATAATTCATGATATGCATTAACAATAAGATGATTGACATTTTAGATTCATTTATACATAACTGTTTTCTTTACAAAAATTTATCAGACTCGAAGAAGAAAACATTCAAGACAGGAAAAGTTGCAATAATACATCTTTTTACTGCTAGATTGATATCTAGACTTGAGTATGTTGATGTTTCTCTTATCATCCAACACAATCTCAAAACTATGATGAATAATAGTTTCTATTCAGTATTATTCACAACAGTAGTAGCTAGCTAGTTTTCGGATAAATTAAAATTAGCAGACGAGAATCATCTATTTATTGGAAAATACGACAACAGTATTTGAATACAGGACAGTTGTGATCCTCTTTCTCGTAGTTCATTTTATGTGTTAATACTCGCTAACATTTATCCTAAATTGTTCGTCAAATTGTGGCATCATGCTTGTCTTTAAGCAATTCATCTATGGACATTCCTCATTTTAGTTAATTTCGTCATTATAGAATTAATAAAAAAGATGAAATATAATCAACTTTTCGACAAATAAATGATTCTATAAGTGCAAACTTAAACAAGTTAACTATTGAGTTCCATGTCTTACTTCTGTACTGGTATGAATCAAAGTGATTCAAGACAGATTCGATACATCTTACCTATTTTCTGTATAAAATTCTTCAAGTATTTGTTATCATAATGCGAATATTATGAGTATCACATATTATCACATGAATTTGTATCTATTTTGTCCCATAGATACAATTTTTTTAAATTTTTGTTGCAGAACACTTTGACTTTTTATTCGATAGATATTGGCAGTGCATGGCTAGTTATTAATCAGATTATTATTACATATTTATTTTCTCTTTTTGAAAGAGTTTTGGTATCAGTGAATGATTGACAAAGTTATAAGAAGAATCGATACTTCTATTTGTATAATACTTCATATGGATTCTCCCAACTTTGATCGAAAGTAAACATATCAAAAACTGAGCTAGAGACTTTCAAATATTTTTTGTTGTTTAATAGATCAAAAAACCAAGTAGCTCAATCCGAACAAAATGTTTATTATATAAAGAAAAGAAAAACTGAAAGACAACCAAAATACTTCGAAAATTTAGTTTATCGATCTTAGATAATGTTCTTATTGTACAGTCATAGTTTTTTTTGATAGAATGAAAGACAAATCATTGAAGAAATTTTCGTATATCATTGCTCAAAACATGAGCTTCATGATGTCGGAGACAGGCTAGTGCGTCTTGCAGAAGCGTTGAAACAATCTTGATAGTCTGATGATACATTTTGAGAGCTTCCGGACTCTCTATCTCCTATAACTTTTACATAGGTTGTCATAAAAATTGTGGCAATATGATATCAGAAAAAATGTTGATAAGAACCTGTGATACATATTATTCATCTCAAGAACATTTATATAGATAGACGTTCTCTAGATTGCTATGGCGTACAGTAAAAAAACAAACTGAATAGGTACAACATTCGGGAGTTATTTCAAAAGACAATGAAAGACATTTTTCAAACTAAATCTAACAATAATATTTAGAAAAAAATTTCATGCATATGAAAGATAGAGTGACTGCGAAAGAGGCATGATAGCAAGGGAGTGATCATTTTGAGCTCTGTTGACTTTATAAATGACATTTGAAGAAGCATTATACCTAAATGAATCTGCTTTAATTTTTTCAATATTGCTAAAGACTTATAGACGCTTTTTAACTACGTCTTTCAGCATATTCATGACAAATATAACCACGTTAGTATATTCTCATGCTTATATTTATATATCTAAACTGTTTCACCTGTGTCTTCATGTCTACTGTTACCGGTAGACATCTTGACTTATACTCTTCAAACCCATATCCTTATCAATGTATACTTAAGTGTAGATTCCTATATATGTACCCATACTCGGTGTATTGTTATGACTATACCCGTGCAAGTGTACACTCAACTTAACTTTCATGATTCATAAGATTAACCTATAAGAACAGAGTTCAATTATGTATTGCAGAAGTGAGAAAAGTAGGATGAAAAATAGTGATAATTCCAATGGTTCTCGATCCACAACGCCTTTAAAATATGATGATTGTCAGTCACATTGTCGCTTAACCGTTGCAGCGGTCAGTGATAATGATGAATGAATAAAATTTGTGTTTTTTGGGTAGAGTTTTCAAGACTTTTATCCTATTTGTAAACAAACACCGCATACACACACATAGATAAAATACCATGTTAAACATTCTTAAAGCCCAAAGATGAACTCATCCGCCTGTTTTTTTTTCAATAGTTAATCAAACTCATATCAGATTCTTTGAATCATTACAAACAGTCTCGAAAGAAATAATAAAAGAAGATACATTTTCTTTTCGGCAGCTCAATGAATAAGACAAATTTGTTTTCTCGTAATCATTTGCAAGTAGGGGCCCGAAAGCGAACCATGAGTTACCACACGAGACACGAAACGAGAGCATCATATTGATACGATTAGCATGAGCGAGTGCAATGGCATTCATCAAATACTGATCTTTTGCAATGAAGAAGTTTCTTGAAATGTAATGATTGATCGTCTCATAAAAAACCGATGTCCACCAGTGAATTGTTCGTACTGAACCGCCGATGATCCCACCTTCAACAAGATTTATTTTGATCGGCCCTTCATCTGTTTTATACTTTAATGGGCAGAATCTTCGAGGAAGTGGAGCAATCATACCAAGAAGAAGTCTATCGTTGAAAAATATGTTTCGAATGATTTCATCATAAGGCCATAATCGAAATTGATAATTAGATGATCGAAAGGCTCCTGCATCAATATAGAGAAAATAATTAGTGTTAAATGGATTCAGCTCAGCACTCCGATTTATCATGAACGATTTAGCACACCAAGTAGCATAGAGCTCGACTGAATGATATCCATGTTCTGGATCAATTTTATGTTGTTGTTCGAAAATGGATACAAGAGATTGAATAGGAGGCATTTCTAATGGTGTTGAATAGTTAACAATAAAATATGATGCCAACGATCCGTTTCGGCGAAGTCGGTAGAGAACTGATTGATATTCGATAGATGTAAATATGATCATGGGTGACTGGCAATATCTAAGTAGATTCTCAAGCCACAATAGATACTGAGCCTTAGTATGTTTTGATTTGTTCAGAGGGAAATAGGCTATGATGATGGTCGTCAGAGCATTGTGACTGTATTTCATCAATGAATGTTTTGCACGTACAGTTGCTGGAGATAAAAGAACAATATGCTGAGTTTCTTTTGTCCATGAAAATATGATGACTGCAACGGTGATCAATAGACAAATAGAAGTATATTTGCATGAGTTCTTCTGAAGCATCGTCTAAAATGAAAAGAATACAGTTATTTTGTTGGAATACTTCAGGATAACATAATATGATGATCAAATGAATCATTTTGTGTTGTTCAAAAAGGAATACCAATATGGAAAGTATGCAGCTCGCGCACAATTGACATCGATTGGGCTAAAATCAGGTTTCGAGTCAGTCAATATTTCACCTGCTCTGTTGTTTAGAAAAGCTCCCCACCATCCAAAAGTTCCTACAGTAATAATTACATGATCACATATAGTAAGAACAGCTAAGTCATGGGCAGCATCAAATTCATTTGGAGTGAAAACAACATCGTTTCGCTTACTAAACAGTGTTTGACAATATGATTTGTCATCCGTTACAATAATAAAACAAACTAAACGATATTTTTCTATGAAATGAGCCATTGCTTTGAGTATGTATTTGTCAGATGAAGTACGTCGAACTAGTAAAAAGTCTCGTCGTCGTATGTGTATTCCTACAGAAGTTGTAGTACTTCTATTGATTACTTTATCAAAAAAAGTATTAGTGTTATTTAAAATTGTGCGTTTGAATTGTAAATGACGTCTTATTTGATTTGTATGTTTGATGAAGTACTGATGCACTTGCCAATATCCAGTTAATTCAATAAACTGAGATGTATTAGAGTGGAATAGTTGAGGAATGAAAGAGCAGTGATTATAGATTTTCTTCACCGACGTTGAATGATTTAGTGGAAGTTCTGTCGTAAGATTCGATAGATTTAGTTCAAATGATTGACGGAGCTCTTGTATCACATTTTTATCTATATACAATTGACACGAGTAATCAAGCGATAAGCCAAGGGCTGTAGCGAACATGAATAAGCGATTGCCAAGTCGACCATTTCGTTCATTTAGAATGACAATGCACTGATTTGAGTTTTTCATCAAAATCTTACTCGTCCACGAAAACAAAGTGGATGCTGCTATTGAATCCAGAATGAAAGAGTAAAGGCATACAAAGATAATAACAAATGTCAGTGCTAGCTTGCAAGGTTTTATTTTGTAATCGCTGAATACGAACAAGGAGCTAAAGAAATTCATCTAAACAAAAATAAAGAAATCAGTAAGATGAAATAAAAGCTATTATTATAAAATGTGGAGATTCTGCAGAATCCATGCTGAACAGAACTCAGAATTAAAAGATATTATCTACCAACTTGAAATCTTTGCCATCGAACAGAAATTTCATGCATTTTTACTACATATGTGAAGCTATTGGTATATTTTAATTTCCAAGAGAGTGTTGGGCAGTTATCATGAACTGTAATTCAGCCAAAAAAATCTATTGATAAGGTTAGATCTCCTGCGGAATTTTGCTGCACTTCAATTCTATAGAATATAGCTCATTCAAAAAATAATGAAACTCATATCAAAAGGATAATTAGTTTTCCGTGACATGCTGCTTTGTTATGAAAATTTAGATGAATTTTAAAGTTCATGGCGCTATGGAGATATTGTTTCGATGCTTTTGTGTGGAAAGGTGATCCAGTGTGCATGGAAGCATTTATTTACTTGAAATCTAACTAATTTTGACAGCAAGTTTTTTTCTACAAAGCTGCAATAGTCTAGAAAAATTCAGACGTCTTCGAAGATATTAAAAAATCAAAACCATTTGGAAATGAAAACAAAAAATTCCGTTTTTGTTCGTAAAGAAACTATCATTGTTTAGACTATGAACACTGCTGATGTAGTCACGAATTTGTCAAGAAACATAGTTTTCTCGTCATTTTGACGCTCCTGAGAATGTTAGCTTTTGTCTTCTCATTGAACAAGTATAGTACAAAAAAAAAATAACAACATAGTCAATATCTTGTCTGTACTTGTTTCCCAATTATATGGTCGTAACTTAGTCAGCTTTTAGCATCTTGGGCTGCATTCTTCAGCTAAAAAGAGTCTTGAAAATTATCCTTCTTCACTACGAAAGTGCTAAAAAAAACCTTTGATCAATGCAAATTCTGCTATGTTTTCGAAATTCTGCTAGCGATCCATGTGGTTTCGATAAGAAAAGTTGGATGTCTCTCTGATGAACTTAGTGGAGAGATGCTATTTAAACCTATACTGCATGTTGGTTGATAGGAAACCGTGAAATATATTGTTTATCTCAACGAACTTTATATAGATAGATATGCCATGGATTGACATAGTGTACACCAAATAGCTGAATTCGATCAATATTCGCAATTGCGTATTATTGATAAAACAGCGGACGAACTGTTAGAAAAATTTGACAATAGTACCATAGGAAAGTATCATTCCTATGAAAGATCGCCTGACTGAGGAACATGCATGACAGCGAGGGGTCATTTTGAACTTTGTGGACTTTGTATGTCTTCTGGCAAGAAGCATTATATCAATTCGAGTCTATTTTAACTTTGACTGCGTTTGCATAAGATCTGTAGCCGGTGAAAGTTTTAGAATTTCTTTGAGAGTTCGTCTTCAGATACTTTGAAAGAAGAGAGAATATCTTCAAATTTCAGTTTCTCAGATTTTTGTAAGGAATATATAACATCTAACAGTGATTCAGTATTCTTAGTGCTGTCTCATAAGTAATTGAGAAAAAAATGGATAGTAAAGTAGCGAAGAAAACAAGTGAAAAATGAGGTAGCTTATTCTCTCTGAAAATTCAACAATGCCTGTTTTTTGTTAACTCTCATCTGACTAACGTAAGTGTTTGCGTCGTCTACCAGTTTGCAGATCTAGATTTGTCAGCACACTCTTTCAAATATACTTGGATAGGATAGAATTTGAGATCAAGCTAGAGTAGACGATTCTGTAGAAGAGTGCTCGATGAGTTCATAGATTTTCGAATAGAATAATAGTAAGAAGCAATATATTCGATATAGGGTAGATATCTTTAAGTGAGAAAGATGTGTGAAAACAACGATTTTCGATATTTTCCGAAAGAGTTATAGGTGATGTGGTAAATATTTGTGGAGTGTTGCAATACTAATGATTTGCACAAAACTTCTCTTTTCTAACACAGATATATTATTATACTCTCATTTTTTCTATTGCGTCCTTGACTCTTTTAGCGAATCTGTCTCGAACGCTCTTGTCTGTCACATATTGACCAGTACCACAACCTGGCATGCTTCGGAGTCGATTCATCGATGCATAATGAGCCAAAAGTATGTGATTTTGTGAGGGCTCTTCCTTTGAAAGACCGACGATTTGGTGATGAATAGATAAATACTGAACAAAACGTGGTCGATAAAGGTATTTTTCGCGTCCTTTTTTATAACGATCACGTGTGCGAAGAATAAATCGATCGATAACTAAACGATTTGTGTCATTCTCTTCGAGTGTGTACCTATCAGCTTCTTTTGTGCAGAAGAATTGACTCCATAAATTGATCGATCCGATGATACGTCGACGAAAGTTGTCATGCAAATAGTCAAGCACAGTTTGATATGGATCAAGCGGCACAATGTATTCATCGAGATCAAACATACCTAACCATTCTGATTGATCACCATAACGAATCAGACAATCATGCAAAGCTTCAGTCTGAAAGTATCGTGTCGACAAAATGTCGGTCAGACCAAGAGATGAGAAATTCCATTGAACAACATCAACTAGCTTCGAATATTTTCGATTGATAGTATTGACAACAGATGACAAACGTTGATGGTTATCAGTTGTATTGTAAACAACGAACTTTCGAAAACCGACCAGTCGATGGAATTCTATCCATTGAGTTAAATATTCAGCTCCATTGTGTAGTGGTGAAGTACATAATGTTAACAATTCCTGACTAGAATTTGATGGGATTAAAGAAAGCATTGGAACAGTGATAAATGCTTTCAGAATGGGTACATTTCGATCTTTGTCTGTTGTCGAAGCAAGATACACTCTTAGTGTTCGATTGTATCGCCATAATTGGTCACTAGCAAAGGGACTGAGTGAACAATCAAGGAGAGATACACGATCGTTACCATAGTTTGAATCGTAACTGTATGCGGATGTCACCGATCCATCATCAAAAACACACCACAAGCTCAACAGACGAGAAGAGAGTGGCTGTGCTGAAACTCCTTTTGGTAAGACACGTTTCACATCGGTAGGATAGACCATTATAAAAGTCACACTTACGCCATAGCGCACACGACTTGCGCCAGCACTTAGTACAAGTAAATGCCCATCAGCTGATAAACATGGCACCGTAGGTACGTTATCCCCAGCAGTTTCAGGCCAGGCAGCAATGACAGTAGCCATGTCTCGAAGACGAACTTGCTCATCATATGTATGTCCAACCAATTTCCAACCATAACCCTGAGTAGATGTACCTGTCTCCTGAGCGGTATATGAAGATATTCTCTGTGCTTGGTCGTTCAAAATACTTCTTATTATGGTAAAGCGTGCGTTTCTATAAAAAAACAGTAAGAGGAGTATACATAATACGAGCGCTGGTGTTGTTATATGAAACATAGCCAATATTTTTGTCCTAGCCATAAAGATAATCTGGAGAAAGATATGAAGAATGTACTTTCAAAAATAATTAACAATGATTACGCCAGATATGATCATAGATATTTTTGTGCCGACTTGTAAAATACGAGAATACCTATGAACCTTTAGAAAGGAGAACTAACACAGATCTAGTAATATAAACAGGTAGAGCTCATTGAGGATGTAGGTGTAGATGTAGGTTTGTTGCTATTTATTTCACATGTACACACTCATACTCAATTTCCACTTCTATATCAACACACCACCATCTAGACCCACACCCGAGCTAAGCATCCACTTAAACTCCCAGACGAAAATCTTTCTCCTTCCCTCCTTTAATCTGTATTGCAGATCTTACCTTTCTAATCAATGTTCATTCAATAGAATATCATAAATACTTGATTTCAGTGTAGCAGAGATTAATTAGAATTTGCTTTGATGGATAATGCACATATTTCAACACCGACGAGTGAAGATCCACAAATGCGAGTCTCAGTTTTGGATGGAATACATACTAGATTGTAGAGCTCGACGAGTTGATTCTCGTGGTATTTTCCATTTCTGTCCATAGAGCTTCAAATGAGAAGAACGAATCGATTGTACTAATGAATTTCTTCACTTTGGGTAAGTCTTGAGACAATTATTAGTAATTTGGGACTTATGGGGTTTTTTAAAGTTTGAATGATCATGTGAAAACATAGACAATAGCATATGAGACATTCTATTATTAATTAGTTTAAAAGAATAGAAGAAAAGTACTTCCTTGTAAAACGCAATTCCATCATTGTTATAAATATTGATGATTGAATTATTACATTTGGAGGAACTTTAGCAGTTCTGAAAAAAATACTTTCTTATGTATCCATAAAGTGAGCTTGAGTTGCGTTGAAAATAATATAATAATAGATTCACATGTAGCATGTAGCATCGCCTATGTGTCAACGTGGTCATTTAAACTTTAAGCATTCTTTAAGTTCCGAATTACTGATAATTGTCTCGAGACTTACTCAAACTGAAGAAACTCATTAGTAAAATCAATCCATTTTTCTCATTTGAAGCTCTATGAGCAAAAACAGAACATACTACGAGAATCAAGTCGTCGAACTTTACAAACTGGTATATATTTCATTCAAAAATGAGACTCACACTTGGGGGACTTCCCCCGGAAGTGAGCCACTTCGCAAATTTCTTCACGATTTCATTAGGTATATTTCGTAGCTGACAATGGTTGAACTATTTTCATTTTATTTAGATCTATATCGTCGACTGTACATGATCGGTTTGTCGTTGAATTGGTAGCAAAAAGGGCTTAGTAGATGAAAACGCTGTAAAACAATTAGTAGATCGTAACAGAAATAACTCAGTTAAAGAGAAATCTTCAAAGTTACTCATTGGTGGTAATGATCAACGATATCGAAATATGTGCAGTCTTCTTCGAGGCACATCGTGGACAGTCATAAAGAAAGCTGTTACCGCAAACTATTACAAAATTAATGTATGAAAACTGTATAGATACCTGTGCTTTTACATAGAAAAATAATTTCATTAGATAACTTCTATTAATGTTATATGTGTATGCTATAGATTATATTCTTCAAGTATTATACTCTCGGTCTTTGATAGAAACAAATTTCTATATTGAACTCGAGTGAGTTCAATATGTAAACTCCAGTTGGCTTGCATTTCTTGGCTGTATCTTTAACAATATGTTAGGAATGAAATTTCTTCCTTTATAGTTTAACATTAGTTTTAGATTAGACCTCACAAAAGAGAAAAGAGAAGAGATCTTTGATCAGAGGTAGGACTAACTACCTACCTGCTCTACCTGCTGTAGTTGAAAAGGATGAAATGAAAAAAAAACTTATGGCATCCAGTATATAAATATTTGACATTGTCAAGTGTACATGTTAAACCTACCTTGTTGTTCTCAGACGTGACTTTTCTCCTTTCTTTTGCTCTCTATTATGACGAACATTAATAAAAGAGAAAACTTAGTCAAGTATGAGAATAGTTATGTGTATGAAAAAAGCTTCGATATAGTTGGCAGTACAGAAGGGAAATAAATTGGAGGAGGACTAAAATATAGAGAATGCAGACAAAAAGTTAGAAAACATAAGGTGAGAAAGGTAATTCACGCGAATCAGTTTCGAGTATGATTGATAGCTGAACTTTTTGCGATTTTTTTCTCACAGTTTTCATTACTCACATAAATTTACGATATTCACAAAATCAGACTGCAAAACAAAAGCTGGTAGTTTGCTACTTTTTCATGTCATTTCTCCTGAGAGAAATATGAAAACAAGTGATTGACATTGTAAAGAATTCGTACGCAGAGAACAGGAAATCGCTCATTTTACTTTTTATTCTCATTCAAATGTTTTTTCAAAAATAGTTAAACTCCTCAAGACAAAATAATCGATTTATATAGTTCTGCTGAACTAAAACTATCGTATCTTGCAGATTTAAATACAAATTATTTTGTTATTACTTTTTAATAGAAATTAATAATTATGAACTGTGAGATATTTAGTTCAAACGAATAACTAACTAATATGTTCAACAAAATCAACTTGAATGTACAATTCGAATCGGGATTTTATTTCTCTTTTATCTTCACAGTTGGATCTTTTCAAAATGAGTACTGATTCGACACTTGATACTCGTTTAAAATAAAAAAAAGGTATGTTTTCATATAGCATACTTTCAAATGTACAATCGATCGATTTTTCTATGGTGGACGTCAGTTTTCTTATTTCAAGCTTAGGCATAAATGTCAGCCGAAGTCAAAATTAAACTTTCCGTTATTTTAAATACTTAGTAGTCCTTTTGACATTATCAATGTTCCAGTTTAAATTGTTCAATTGCACATCACATACATATTCATGTGATCATCAAAGTCCGAACGAAAAAGAAGCGAGAAGGGATATGAACTGCCTAACTCGAATTATAATATAAATGAGCTCTGAACAGTGTGAGATAAATTCGAAAATACATGAAAAAAAGCTTGCCAACACTTGTCTCTAGCAGAACTACAAGATTCTATTTGAGCTATAAATTATAAATGAAATAGGGCTATCATATAATTACGCCAAAAAGAAAGAAAACAAATTATTGGAATAGTAAACGATAAATCAGATAGAGCTGTTATATAACGACGGCAGAAAGGCAAAAAGAAATACTTGCATTAGAAATTATTAATAAGATAAAGCTGACATGTAACAGCGCCAGAGAGGCAAAGAAAAAATTATTCAAATTATAGCTTATAAATGAGATAGCGCTGCTCTATAGCAACGGTAGAAAAGCAGAAATTAAATCCCTTACTTTTATTTTTGATACAGTAACTAATGACAGTGCCATAATTCACATCCTTCTGGATTTTTATTTTTTCCATAACTGCAAAATTGTTCGCTTCAATATTTATTGAGAAAAAGCACTTTTCATCGTCGACCTAACTTTTCATTTCAGCGTCGCGGTGTAGAGACGCGAATCGCCCTTCGAAGATCTCGACCTATATGCGTCTCTGTACACACTAATCGCTATGACATATCACTATCAGGCGCTTCCTGCGACACCCTAGGTAATAGCTGCAGCGTCCTAGAAAAGCCTTGTTGTATCTCAGATGATGCGTATAGAATGCCAAGTAATACTCGTAGCTTCGCAGCTAACGACTAAAGTATAACAGACAATGCTTATAGCATCACAAGTAAGTGTGACGCTTTATCTTTAGTCTACTCAAAAGTAAAGTAAGTAAAGCAATGTAAAGTAAACTGCGTTACAAATAGGGGTGGCCCTTTAACTTAAGAGTTAAAGTTAACGGGTGTGCGCGTGAATGTGAGTATCAGTGCATCGCCGAGAAGAGCCATATACACACTCACACCCACACCCTATCCGACTGGAATGCTTACATTAATTTAGTTTAGATTGGAATGTCGATCATAGTACGCAGCATATATCCGTAGTTTGGGTCTGTATAATATTACAGCTTACTGGATAGTTTTTTTTTCAAAAGAAATCAACAGCAAAGCATTTCATTGCGTCGAAAACACATACAAGGCATATTACCATGATAATTGCAAGAGAGAAAAGAAATGATTTTGCAAGAAAAAGCAATTTTATTTGTTTTGATCGGAGCTATAAAACATTACTGTTTTTATTGGATTCATTTTGCTGGATTGCAATTTTTGGGTGTGGGTGTGGGTGTATCTGGGTGTGGATGTGAATGTGGTTGTGGACGTAGATGAAAAAGGACCAAAAGTGAACTCCATCCATACCCACATCCTTATCATCCACAATCACACTGACTCGCACCCATCCAACGCTCAGATGCACATATACATCCATAGCCTCGTTTCATAAACTCTTCGGCTCCTAAGCCTCGTAAGGGCTTATAAAAAGTTGCACATAAGGATGAGTTTTATTTTCTACTCTTGTTTATACAGTGTATTCTGAGAATACTTTTGCTCAGAAGTAAAAATGAAGCAGGAATACGAATTTCAGGTGTGGGTGTGGGTGTGGGTGGAAATGAATATATCACTCGCATCCACAACCACATGTCACACGCACATACACACTCAAACTCGATCCACAGTCACACACCACACATACACCATTTCTTTCAGGATCAAACTGAGAAGAAGTTACAGTCAAAAACTAACCATCTCAAAAAAGCTTCGGCAACTTCATCATCGAACAACATCATTTTCTTTTTTCTTTTAGTTTTTTACATTAGAAGAGAAATGAGAAAGCAAGCTTAATAATGATTTTTGTGGCAGAGAGATTACTCTTGCTAAAGGTGTATTGGAAACTAAATTGATTCTTGCTTTTTATAACAATAAATAGCTCTTTCTGAAAGAGACTGAGTTATTCGGTTGTTCTCACCACTTCATTCTTTTACAAAGACAAAAGAAAATTATTTTTTGAACTCTTTTGAGCTAAGATTGTACGATTAGATATATTTCGACCAAATAATGCAAAAAAATCAGCTGCTGCATCATTTCTGGAGATGGGAGCTCATATTTTTGTAAACGGATGCGTGATGCAAATAGCGTAATTTTGCAAAAATTTCGTGTTTCAAACGTTTTTGATTGACGGCTCACGAATGGATTCGAAGAAGTTCTGAAACTGATTTCGATAGTGTTTTTGATACATTACATTTTGATGTATTTTTTGTTCAATTTTGACTTGTGTAGCTCGAAATAATTGAGAAATACAGACTTTTCTAGTTGTAAGAGCGTTAGAAGAATTTTTTTGACGTGTTTAGTTTTTGACTTTTTCTCCTTCTCGGATTCGGTCATGAAAAAAGTGTCTGCTACAAACTTTATACTCTAGATGTTGTTCTTTCTTACAAAAAAGTTTTAAGTGGCTCAGAAGTCGACAATATGGTCTAACAGGGTTTGACATTTTTCCAAAGACTTTTTCATTGCTTGTGTTTTTCACTAGTCACTGCAGCGGAAAGAAACAAGACACTAAATTCAGCCGATCTCAACAATCTATGCATTGGCTTACATGTCTGCTAAAAGGAACGGAAAGAAGAATTTTTGCTCAGAACGAAAACAGGGAATGGAAATCAAGAAAAATCGTTCTCAAAGGACGCTAACTTGTTAATATTTTCTATACCATAGTACAGAGACGCACCGAACCTATAACGTTTAAAACACAACTTTTGAGTTTGAGCTCGGTGGGAACCTGAACCACCGAAGAAGCTTGTATTATGTGAGACTCCTCAATCTCGAGCCGTCGTACAGAAATAGGGAAGGCTTCCTTCTAGTAGGTAATAATAAACGAAGAAACGAATGAGTGAAAAATATTACTGATAAAAATGAGTGATCAAAGATGTAAGAAGATAATAAAGGCAAACCAAAGTAGTGGATGGACGGAAGTCTGACATGAATACAAGAAATACTACCTCAGCTTCTTTTTTCTGAAGAACCCCTTTAGATAAACACCATTAGGTTTTCAAAGCGCTTTTTGTCTATCCGTTTGAAGCAACATTCATGATTGACATATCTATTGTTAGGATTGACATTGGTAAATGTCGTTGACTGAAATTGATTTCTTTCTCTTTTCTTAAATAATAAAGAATGTAACGATGCAACATATTCTTATAAGTTTTTTGACCCACCTTATGTCTAAAGTTGTATTTGATTGACTTGAAAAAATCCTTTGTACAAGAAAAATCTCTAAAGTCGAGAGAAAATCGATTAACACATCAATGTTGATCATGTTCTGTAAACAAATCGTTCTAAGCTTTTCAGACTGAAGGCATCGATGCGTTTCTCTCTGCATTAATCGCTTCCGCTCAAGTTTAACCGAAAAGCATAAGTATTATCTTTTCTTCTTGACTCTTCCTCACACTGTCAATCGTCTCTCTTGTAAAAGAAACAAGAAAAAGCTTGTTAACGCAGTTCGAAAGGGGCTGAGCTATGAAACTCACACATATACTTTAGTTTCATTATACTAATAACAAATTACTTAATATTTAAATTCTCTCAAAGATGATAGTTCTTTTCTAATAGTCATCGATTGTCAGAAAATGATGTCTTGCTTATTTTTATATCTCGACCAGAATTTTTTTGTTCTGTTTTCGAGCGTGGAGTTGCTATGGGCTGTAACGAATGATTGTCTGTAAGGTGGGTGCCGGTATAGGAGATGCCTGTAATGGAAGACAATATAATGGAGGGCATCTGTGATGGAGCCTGCGTTGCTAAGCGCCTTCAACATGGAGAGGATTGGAGGAGAGTCACAAAAACTGAAACTTGCGTAAAATTTATGCTTAGTATTTTCTTCGGAAATATGTGAGTTCCACAAAATCACTATGCATCCCGAAAGGAAAATAACCCAGGTGGGCTAAAGTGTAGGCCGTAATGATGTCGTTCACGACAGTAATCGACAAAGATACGTGTAATTACGGTCGTTAGAGATGCATTACAGCAGCCGTATAAGAATAGTATTTTTTATTTTTACGCTTGTAAAGACACCGTTTTTGTGCAGTTTACTGTTGCTTTTATTCTCTGTTTTCCTTAATCTATATAAAATATATTTCTTGTTTAATAAAACTCGTATTTACTTGTGGACAACGTTGTTCATATAAATCTGGATAAAAAAAAATTATTTAGTCAATTTTATACTTACTTATGGACGACGTCACTCATATTAGTCTTATTAAAAGAAATTTTATTCAATAAAATTTATTTTTACTTGTGGACTAGGTCATTCATAAAAAATCTAAATTGAAAAAGATAATATTTAATAAAACTTAAATTTACTTCACCACGACGTAGTTCATATTAATTCAAATGAAAAATTTTTAATTAATAAAATACACAGGAAAAGCTAGCACCTGATTCGAGTATCTCTAGCCCAGATTGGCTCTTAGATTTGTGTTGATTTTCTAACTACTTGTGCTAGATGCAAAGTTTTATTCTCTATCGAATGGTATCATTTTCAGTGTTGTCATGGCGCAAAAAAAGTGGAGGTTTCGGGCAAAATACAACGTTTGCGACCATATGTGCGTCGGAATTCCAGTGGAAAAACCTTGGCATAGCGTTCCGAATTCACTCACGTATATTTTATAAGAAAAATTTCGCTGCTTGTGTATTGATTATTATTCGAATACGTAGCGAACTATTTTGCATGCATTTTTTTCCTAAATTTTCATCAGTATTGTCGAAGAGTGTCCTTTTATGTTTCTCTGCTGGTCGTTATCAGTTCTGTAAGTTTCATCTAGGGTATTTGATTGTGTGTCTCGTGTTTATCGGTTAAATATTGATATGATAAAAGAGATGTATTAGGTGAGAAGATCTTTCGGTTTGTGAAATACGACGTTATAGTTGCACCTACATAATTCCCAGAGTTGAAGGAACATACATCAAATTGAATAAAATTGGTTTTTTTCTTGACACTCAGTAACAATACAAGAGCTTAAGCATTTTATCGTCGGATATAATTAGTGTGTGTCATATGAGAATATTAACATGTTTCATGTAGCAGAACAGTTTTTTTTCTAAGATTTCAGAACAACAGAAGATTGTAGAATAATCGTTAGAGTCATGCATTTATTCATTATTTAATGACAGCAAATTCAAAAGTTTCAACAAAGTGAGCAACAAAAAAGCAGCTTGTAGACAAAATGTTAGTGAACGAGCATGATAATAAATAATATTCATGTAAAGCAGTAGTGTCGATAAATAGCAAAATTCCTAAGGTATCAACTTCGAGAACGAGAAAAATAACAAACGTTGAATTTTAATGAGTCTTCATTCAAAAAGGCATGCAATGTAGTGGCATTTAGTAGCATGAAATGTTTATTATGAGAAGAAGAATAATTGACACGCATATGGAACAATAATCAAGGTGTATGTTCACAAATTCGAATAGCATTATACCTTCGGTTGTAATAACTCTTAAATTTGCAAAGTATAAACGACTTTTAGCAGTCAATCATGTGGAAAACATCCTTGGCGATGTATATCGTTAAAGCGAATATGAGTATCATCATTGGTTTTGATAATTGAGATGAAGTGATTTTGCATGTTATTGAAGTCGCCCGAAAGTTTGTATCTGAATATAAAGAAATTTGGAGAAACTCCTGGAGATAGACTAGTTTAATTTACTTATGTTGATCAATATATAATGGATCAGGCGATTTCACCGTTAGTGGCTTGTCTACTTCAACATTAATAATTACAAAAGGTGACACATACTTCAAATACTGCTCGAATATTGTACGTGGTGCGTGACATACATATATCACTTCCTAAACTCATATATTCGAGATAAGAATATGAAAAACAGAAGAATTATTACTCAACGCAAGTAGTTTTCGTTTCCACATCAATAAGTGGATCATGCTCACCGATAGTGTGATCATTAGGATAATTTTGAAACTCATCCGAACCAAGAGTGGCACCACAAAAAACCATAGAACCATTTATAACGACTTCAATAGAGTTTGTAAATTTGTTGTTGGCTTTTCTAAATAGATTTCAAGAACCCTGACAGAAATAATTGCAATTATTGAAACAGAAAAGTTAATCGGAAGCTGTGATATGAAAAAATTTCGCTAATCGTTCAACATATTGGATAGATGGCAAACATTTACTACTATAATAAAGATTGAAAGCGTCTTAAGTATTTTCAAAAAATGCTGGGGCCCGTGAAGCATTTGACAAGTCGAACAATCAGGTTATTAGTTTGGTTTCTTTGATATGATTACGAGTTTAGCAGACAGATAGAATTATTGATGTCCTTCTGTCGCCATCAGGGAGCGGCGAGTCCACGTTTTCGTGAACTTGGATCAGAAAAAAATTAAAAGTTCGAAACCGTGCTCGATCAGGGCCCGAAAAAAACTAAAAACCTGGGCCCGGACCTGACTGACTCCAAATCCGAGGTTTTTCCATCAGTACCTGAGACTCGCCGTGTTCTTGAACTAGTAAAGAATCAACGTTTTAGCTATTTATTCGTTACAATAATAAAAAATTCAACGTACAGTTCTATCTTATCGTTGCATTTCTCAACTGAAGAGCAGTAGGCCCACAAAAACATGTAACCGGACTCAAAAAAAAATTAGACTTCGAACCCGAACTCGGCTGAGTCCCAGTCTGGAAGGACCGCAAGCTCCCTAGTCGTCATAACGCACGATGCAAAAGTAATGGCACAAATGTCGATCCCTGTTTTGGGTGCTGGTGTGTGAGTATGGTAATGGAAATAGATGTGAGTGTGGATGTGGATGTGAGTGTAGGTATGGATGTAGAGGTAACTTTTATTTTCGCCGATTCCAATATCGCCGACTAGTTTTTTGTCCGAAAATTACCGGATCAAACATGATTCATTCTATATTCGAAATTTTTTCCAAGTAATGAGTTTATTAACAAACTCATTAATCACCAACTGAGTTGATAACCATCTGAGTTGGTCACCAACTCAGTTGGTCAAAATCTGAAATGTTTGCCATCTTAGTTGGTCACGATCACTGTTGAGTGTGGGATGTGGCTGTAGGTATGGGCGTGAGAATGTAGGTGTGCGCGTGGGTTTGGATGTGGGTGTGAGGGTGTTAGTGGGATTGTGAGTGTGAGTGAAGGTATTTTCATCATTACACTGACAACCACACTCACATCGAGCGTGATAACTGACAAAGATAGTAAGCAATTCATATGATAACCAACTCAGATGGTAACCAACTCACTTGGTAACCATCCCACTTGGTTATCAACTCAGCTGGTGATTAATAAGTTTGTTAATAAACTCGTTAGTTGGAAAAAATTTTGAATATAGAATGAATCATGTTTGACCCGATAACTTTCGGTCAAAAAAATTAGTCGGCGATATTGGAATCGGCGGAAATGGAATTCGGTGAAAGTGGAATCGACGAAAGTGGACGTCGGCGAAATGGAATAATTTGATGTAGATGGAAAGAAGACCAAATTTGAAATTCATCCTTACCCACACCCACACCAACCCACCCATATAAAAAATCAGCTGCATATAATCCAGAAAAAACTAATGGAAGTTATGTACAGGATCTATGGGTAGCGAGCATTGCAGGGATTCAATTGGAATATATATACTCAATTATAAATATTGTGGTAGAGAATTAATTGCAGATATCGCTGAGAATTGATAGTAAAATAATGTGTATATAATCAGCTGCTAAGAATGTATAGAAGCAATTTCAAATATTGTGGAGAATCAATTGAAGAATGATATACATATTTTGTTGTGAATAATGCCCAGTTTTCACCATGGCTCTTGCCAAGCATCAGTCAGAAAATAATTTATGGAATCATCTGTAAAGGGAGTACAGAATCAATGGAACAATATTGTTGAGAATTACTTGCACAGCAATATATATCAATATATATAGTTATTGCTGAATAATATATAGTATCAATTGCAGAATTAATGGGAGTCGATTAAGGAATGATGTATAGAGTATTATTGAGAATTAATTGTAAAACGATCTATATACATTCGTTGAATATAATGCACGATGCGATTAATAGGTGGAACCATTTTTAAATTATTTATAGGAACAAGTGAAGATATTGTTTTAAATTAATTATAGAATATTATGTATATGCAAGTATGTGATGAGATAGAGTCAATTGAAGATATCTTTAAGAATTATGTGTAGAATCAATTTTTTGAGAATCAATAATAACATAATATACATATTTCTGAGAATTGATTATAATATAATATACATATGTAGGCATAAGATTAACTGTGAATAATGTATAGAATCAATTTTTAGTATTGCCAAGAATCAACTGTTACATAGCGTACGGAATCAGTCGTAAATGGTGTGTAGCAGAGATAAGCACAGAACAGGACGCGATGCGGCTGTCCTGTGTTCTGTCCGACCTTGCTCGGCAGGATAGGATGGAAAATCAATTCTTGTCCTATCCTGTCGCTCAGCAGGAGAAGTGATCACAGAGAGGCAGAACAGAACAGGACGAATAAGTTGATCCTGCTCTTTTTATATTGTTTTTTCAACAATTTTTGCATATTACCTATCACTATGGATTATACTTGATGTGTACTAATATGCGATGCAGTCTTAGAAAAAATGTCAAACTCTCTTAGACTCTATTGACGACTTCTGAAATAATCAAATTTTTTTTGTGAAAAGAAGCTATGTCTGGACTACAAATTTTGTAACGGACGTCTATTTCAACGACGAATCTGAAAAGGAGAAAAATCTAGAAATTAACACCTCTAAAAAAGTTCTTGGAACACTTTTCCAACTTGAAAAGTCTGTGTTTCTCAATCATTTTGAGCAACACGTGTCAAATTTGAACAAAAAATACATTAAAATACAGTGTATCAAAAACTCTGTTGATATCAGCTTTGATAAGTTTCTTTTTGAATTCATGCTTGACTCTTTAATTCAAAACGTTTGGTAAAATTGAGCATTTTGCAAGAGCCGTCCTTTTAGAAAACTATCAGTCACCATCTTCAGAAATCATTCACGGAATGAATATCTTTTTTCGTTTTGCGATCGAAATTCATATGATTGTAGGGTTTAAGCAAGAATAGTACTTGAAACAATAGTTTGATCGTTTTAGAGCGGTAAAGTATTGAGAACAACCAAATTAGCCAGTCTCTTTTTAGAAAAAGCTATTTATTGATATGAAAACCAAGAATAAATTTAACTTACGATACACCATTAGAAACAGCATTCTTTGTGCTACAAGAATCATCATTGAACGTGTTTTTCTCATTTCTTTTCTAATAAGAAAGACGCTAACTAAAAACATAGAAAATGATGATGCTTAATGGTAAAGTTGGAAGAATTTTGCAGAGGTGTCGGATATCTAGATTTTTCTCATTCTCAGATTCATTCTTTAAATATATGTCTGCTATAAAACTTGTAGTTCAGATATTGCTTCTTCTAACAAAAAAACTTTGATTAGTTGAGAAGTCGCCAATATGGTCAAAGAGATTTTGACGTTTTTTCTAAGACTTTTGCGTGGCTTATTATAAGGTGCACATGTACCAATAGAATGATAAATTGTGCTAATTTTAGAATTAGTCGCAAAAGGTGTTGGAGTAGAGTCCATCCGATCGACTTGAACTCGATCGAGTCCGGTCTGAATTCGATATTGAAAATTCTGTTATTCGGGCCGATTCTTAAAATTTTGCGTTGACCGAGTCTGAAAATTTCAGGCCCCAACGAACTCTAGTTAAGAATAAGATCTAATTATATATTGATTATTGTAAGACCATCGTGAATGTTGCCTGAGAAATGTATAGATTGTTCTAGTTGCCAATAATAATAAGACTGTGGGTGTGGATGTAGAGATGGAAAGAAGACCAAAGTTGAAATTCATTGTTATCTACACCCACACTCCACAGCCACACTCACATTCACTCACACCGACATCCATATTTCGCGCAAGGTAAAGTTGACGAAAAAATCGATCAAATGCCGTTAGTATTTGGATCATAACTTTGAAAGGAATTGAGATATAAGTTTTGGTCTTTTATAGGTTTGTAGCTCGCCACAAGGCGATTCTAGTCTACTTCTCAAAGTTTAAGTTTCGTTTTATCTTCATACAGCAACAATCTACTCTTTCAAGATGATCATACGCCACTACTTATTTATGAAATAAATCTCAACAATTTTACATGAATCGATGCGCTGCATAACACTCTTTTCAAGGATGAAAATCGCAGTTCTCTAACTTGTTCCTATCAAACGTTATTCGAAAAATACCCACCTACCTTTGTAGACATTTAAAACTTGTTGGCTTGATGAAACAAAAAGGACAGATCGTTCTTATCGTCGATTCGAGTATAAACAGTCTAATAACGATACTATTATGGTGTATCGGAGGATGGCATCAAATATGATCTCTATGTTCAATTAAATTTCATGGAAACGATCATCACTGATAAAGGAGAGCAAGCAATCTTCGCTTTTTCACGCTGATTACTCATAACTGATTATAAACCAGTTTATAAGCGAACTTTTCATGAGTTTTCAATTCATAAACAGTTTCTAAACGCCTTTTCCGCAGGAAACTTGAAGGTACAAAAATGCTATTTATTCAATATTAAAAAATCAGAATACCAGCCTTTATGTTTGAATCTTAAATGTTGATTTCAATATCTCGGGTTGGATTTGAGTGAGAATAGGCAGTTCAAGTATACAGACTCACATTCATTTCTGGAACAAAATTGACAAACAACGTCTGAATAGTTCCCTTAGTTTCCTTACATTGTGAGTTTATGCATAAGTAAACAAACGGTATAGTCAATTAATCCGACTCTGGATCAAAAGTTTCGATGACAGATCGGGATCCCACCATACTGTTAGGTGAATCGAAGTGATAGCATTTTGCACTTTGTCAGTTTTCTTTCTGAGTTCTTTGAAGATAATTAACTGAACATTCAGATCTTTTAGAAATAGTCCGTTGCTGTAGTTGAATTCTGCATTTTGTTTTTAAAACTAGAAACTTTTAAGTAGCGAAGCGTACATCAGTGTTCGTCGAAAATATTTCTTGCACTTTTCTGCTCATAGTTTAAACACCAATACAGATTCTGCCAAAATTTAATCATTTTTCTTGACCTCGTATATCTTATTTTTGCAACTACACTAGTTGATATCAAATGTGAAACTCGAAAAACAAGAGCAAAAAAAAGGGTGAGTGTGAATAATTGGATGGATGTGCAACTTCTCTTCATCTCTACACGAACAATCACACACCCCAGACCCATTTTGATATAAACGTCACTAATTTAACAGCCTCGAATAATCATGATTTATAGCAGAAAACAAGAAAAGCATTCCAAATAAGTGAATAATAGAAGCTGCCATGACATTGGTCGAGTATATGAATTTACCAGATAATTTGAGTTCGGTACTTGACAATGTGAAACGTAACATTATGTTCTTGCTTGTGTTTAGATAAAAAATAAAGTTTGAAATATACACAGAAGAGACTTCGAAGAAAAGGAATTAAACTAAAACTCAAGTATTTTCTTGAATTCAAGTATCAGATCCACATTCATTCTGTGAAGATGTTTCTAAAAGTAGGAAGTGGCAGATTCTTCAGTTATCAACTAGTGAAAAACGCATATTGATAGTTTGAACAAATCAAAGTTATTGGAAAAATAGTGGTCGACATTTGAAAAAATCTGACAATAAAAATGCTTCTCAAACAACATCCATATGTTCATTGAAAGATGTGATGTTTTACAAAACTCACTAGGAGTAGCAACTAGATGATGGTAAACTTGTGTAGACAGAAATCAAACAAAGTATTTCAAGAAAGATATTGTTCTATGTTCTTTAATAGAGGGTTCAGACTAAATCTTACGGGAAGGCTTTACTATCTCTATTCACCACGGAAAATTCTACACTTTAGCTTTGTGATAGATTTTGCATAGCCAGCAATCCGTTCCAGTCTAGAACAAAATCTATTGTGTGCTAAAATTGATAAACAGCAACAAAAGAACACCATACGGAGGAGTATCCAAAGTAGATATCAAGCACGTATGCTTCTGTAACATTTTTAATGTCACGTCAAAGTGAAATTGAGTTTAACTATTTTCTTGACGTGCCAATATTATATTTAATAAGATTCTTCAGAAACATTTTCTCCGTATCAAAACATATTTAGCATATTAAACTGTATTTCTTCGTCATATTAGGTCTCATTCTCGTGAATCATCGATGATGCACATATGAAATCATATCATTCTCAGAACTCTAAAACATGAAATATTGCATTCGTTTAGAATTAATCAAATAGGATTGAAATGTGGTTGCTTGATTGATGTTTTTCTCATTCTTTCATTGTGTTTATCAGAGAAAAAGTGCAAAGAGCACGTCATGTTAGATTAGAAGATTCTCAAGAAAAACAAATAAGTTGATTTTGTTCGTCATACAACATTGCTATATTGACTTTTTGATTGTTTTTATCTGACATTATACTCTCCTAGCGCATATTTTCTATTTATCGACGGAAAAAAAAGAAAGTCAGTCAAGTTTTGTTGCAGTGAAAGATCTAATCTCAAGTATCAACAAATCAAATAGACGAAATCTTGGATTGAACATAATAGACTTTTGCACTGATTCTCCGCAATCATGTCCAGTAAGCAAAAAGTACAGATATTGAGAAATAGTGAGTATTCAAAGAAAACTAAGAGTCTTTACTTATATGACTTTACTTTTTGATACTCAGATTGTTCGATGAACAATCCATGCAGCCGCCATGGTTACTGTCGTGATGATGACCAAGGTCAATGGACTTGTGAATGTAAGTTCTGGTGGCAAGGAAGGCTATGTAATGAACGTAAGTGGAATTTTATATTTCGTTGTAGACAGCATATCAGAATAGAGTATGAACACTAACTATAGGATATTGCACTTATTTTCTTGTATTTTGCAGAATCCAGTAGTGGTAAACAAATAATTGCTTTGGGTGTGACTTTAGGAGCGATTATGGTCCTGTATTATACTATTACACTAATCCGTTACATACAAAAGAGACGAAAAAATGTACTACTAGAAACTAAAGTCAAGTAAGACTTAATTATTGAAATCCACTTCAATGTTTTTGATTATCTATAGACATAACGATCTTAAAACAAATCGGAAACCTTCGAAAATATCATCACAGGCTCACCGTTCGTCTCGAAAACTCTATTCTTGTCTAATGGGATTAAGTACGATTCTAGTCTGTTTCATGGCTTTGGTCATCAAATGGATTCTAATCAAACCGATTCATGTTAGTATGACTTTTAAATTTGATCGACAATTACCTCTCTTCTTTCAACAACATGTTTTGTGCTCGATCATTGAATTGCGTGAAGAATTCAACATTATTACTTTTCCATTAGCTTGTCTTCTTATCGTTATGTTTGCTATTATGACTAAACGGAATCGATCAAAAACAAATCATTGGTTTCAGGGCTATGGAGCTATACCAATGCCGGTGGATTTTTTCGCTCATGTTAAACGAACATTTGCTGCAGTAGTCTTTGCTATTTATGCGGACGAATTGTTGGACATTGCAAATGAATTGATCAGTGGTGATGATACATCATCGGACAAAGGTCTCTTTGTACAAAATTGACCTTCAGTCGACTCAAAATCCGAAATGTGTTTTTTTCGTTCTAGGAGTGATCTTTGCTTATCTATTGCAAATCGCGAGAGTTCTCATAATTGGTTTTCGACGGTATCCTATCCTTGCTGCCGTCTATTTAAATACCGTATTTACTCTATTCTGTGCTACTTTATATGCTTGGCTCGATTTCGCCGTTGTTATTTTCCACAGTAGTTTATGTCACAGTGCTTTTTATCCAACCGAAAGAAATTTTAATGTCACCGAAGGAATGAAATTGATTGATAAATTCAATTTCTATGGTACCGGAATGAAATTACTTTATTTTCAGCTCGGTACCGATGTTCCTCAGTATCTATGTTTGGCCTATATAAGTATCAAATTACCAATATTGTTGTACAAACGTCTTCGACAACGGCAGACGATCATCGATGGGTTGACCCGTGAACAAGAAATTCTATTGTATTCATCGTTACCCCATTCGGTAGAAACTCTATATGTAAGAAAGTTGTTCGGAATGACAACGACAGATGCCTCCAATTATCGATGGACATGGATTTTTCAAAAGATTTACCATTGGCGAAATGATTTTCGATTTTCCTCACGTGTTCTCTCAGTTTACGCATCCGTCTTCCTTCTTCTCTTCTTCATCACTGTTCAGGTTAAGCATTGACATAATTATGTGTCCATCAGGCGACAGCATTTTTCGAACTCTAAAAAGAATTTCTTTTCATTTAGATGATATTTCGTGGCCTGCCATTGTTGTATAAAATGCAGCAAAGTTTACACGTAGCGATTACGAGATCAGGAGAAAAGTCCAATCCAAGTGTCGAATTGGAATTTCCACTTCCCAATTTCATTCCAGTGTATTTGACAGCAACTGCCATTACGCTAGTGATCATCATCACTCAATTGCTTGTCATGCTCGTTTCGATTCGTCGAAATCTTCTTCAAGCTTTTCATGGTGATGATTGTGAAATTCCACGACGAACATCTTCAGACAATATCCAACATGCTGGTGGCAATGTCCATTTTGCCGGCTACTTCATTGGCTATCTTCTATGGGGCTACATTCTCGTTGGAGTCATAGCATTCATCATAACACTAATTATTGGCTCATTTATTCGCTACGGTAGTGTCCGCTTTGTCGAACATATTCTCAAAAATGTCATCCCTCTCTTGCTTATTATCGGCTTCAAAAGTTATTTGAACCAACTTTTGGCACAATATGTCTTTCTGCAGCAAGCTGGTAATGTTCTGTCGCTTGGAAATCGACGTCTATTCATGGTATTCGTTTACTTCAACTTCTTCCTCGATGCTTTTCTCGGTTTAGTTTCTTCGATAATACGTATCGGACGAGGTATTTTCGGTGGCATTATATACATGTGTCGGTTAGATTATGCAACGATGGGACGAAAATTAGAAACCATGGACGAAGGTTTTAGTGCTTACTGTGGTTTTATCCATATGGAATGTGCTCATCGACATCCAGTTATGCTATTTTTTGCCAGTCATATTCTGCGACAATATCTCGAATCGAAGAAAAAACTATCTCGAGCACAACGTAAATGGCATCTAGCCATCTTTTTAATAGCCAATCCAACGTTTGTCTATCGACGAAAAGCATTTCTTGAACAGTCACATATGCGTGAAAAACGTCTGATGTTTATTGGACTGAGAAGTCGTCGGAAGATTTACGTTGAACAACCATTCAACAAAATGACTCAGCCTGCTAACATCATCTCACAAATTGATCTGAACGATTTGTCGCACCGGCAACAATTCTAATGCTACTCATCTTTTTTGTTCTAACTAACGAGCTAATCTGACTTGAACCTGTAAGGAAGGATATCATTCATCTTCTTTTTGTGTTAAATAAAGAAACAAAGTCTCTTGTCTTTTCACACAAACGGCATCATTAAGAATGATGGACGATGGCAAAAAGTACGAAATGGTCGAAGATATAAATTGATTATGTCGAAGTCCAATTCATTCGTCGTATTTCTACAAATAGCTTAAAACAAATGAGTTATTTTTCACAATTCAAGATTGAATTGCTTATGTGTTTCTATTAATCAAACGAATACAAACTCAGATGTGAGTGTGAGGGAATGAACGAGGAAATAGGTGAATCTCTTATTTCACACATTCACACGCTAATCCTGAAGTATTCATGGTTAAAGGAAAAAAAATAAAAAACTTTAAATAGTATGCCGAATCAAATATGGTTTCATAGAAAATGCATGAAACTCATGGGAATTTAACGAAGCTATCAATCATTTTATGTAAAAAATTCGAAATCTTGAAATAGATAATGAAGTAGCGAACAATTTAGTTCTCATGATACAAAATCTTTAAGACCTTCATTCGATATTACTGACATGCAGATTACAATCTAGAATAATGAATCACCTCAATGATTTACATATTACACTAGTGAGAAGACATTGTCCAGAATTATGGTACTTTTAAATAAAACTTATAACTTCAGTAACATCCAATTTCGAAATTTTTCAGAAACTACAAGAAAATTAGATTGTCAATTAAGAGAGTATAGACGACGTCAAAAGTCTTTTATCACTGTTGATTTTTAAAGCATATAGTCAAACTACACCACATTCATTTAATATGAGTATATGTGTATACAGCAGATATTAAGTACTATACTTTTAAGTCATGTTTTTTTTAGTATTGAAGTTCCTAATCACTCAATGTAATACTTGGTAAATAAATAAAAGGACAGCTTTATTTTCTTTTTATGAAGACTCAAAGCAAAGTTCAAAGAGTCTCTTCTAAGTTCATTCGATAACAAATTTTCCACTCTTCAGAACAATTGGCTTGATTTTCTTAATGAGTTTATTTTGTAGGAAAAAAATTTGGAAGACTATGATTTCCTATTATTTTCTGCGAACATCTAATGATTTTTACAAGTCTGTACTCATCAAGTCCAACACTAAATGTAAAGTATTTAGTATCAATAGGTAGAAAATTTCATTATCTCTACTTTCAATGTTCGTTCAAGACTTCTAATACTGTCATTCACAGGAGCAACCACTCAAAAACTAACACTTGGTGGTATTTTCTTTTTGGATACACTTTCGCAATTCGTGTTTTCAAATGTTTGACGTGCTCTAAGAAAGATTCATTACTATACCATCTGCTGCACAACTTAATTCTGAATAAAATGATATAACATTAAAACTGAATAATAAGAATCTTTCGAGTATCTCTTCGGTTAAAACCATACCACGGCGTGAGCATGTCAAACAAGGAGTCTGCAGTGTTTTCGAATTTTTTACTTCAGAAATTTCTCTTCGAAATATTTTCACTAAAATCTCGAAACATCAAGCGATGAAGAATTTATGAAGTATCTTGTAGTATGTGTCAAAGTATGGAGGGAACTAATTCCTAAGCATCAAACTTTTTAATCAATTTTGAGTTGTTTTACCGTAGCACTTGAGTATCTGTCAATTTTTTCTATTTTGTGAAAAATAATCTAAAAGAAGTGCTGCAGTATCTAGAGTATAAACTCAGACGAACCTCTCCCCCGACTTCTACAGATTGTAACAGACTTTATTGATATATGATGAAAGATTTTATATCAATAACGTCTCGTTCTATTATATGTACTAGTTCCTTTTTATATTCGAAACAACAAGTTAACTGTTCTGTCAAGCAAAAAATTCTCTATCAAACACGCTTAGAATGAATTGTTTGTGCTGTATTATGGATCTTCATAAGAACTAAAATATATGTGTCTCATTAATGATAGGACACCCGTGATAGAGATATTGAAAAAGTTCTATATTACTGCTAACTTAAAAGAATACAGTTTTATACAAAATAATTTGTTCCATTCCTATATGTAAATCATATTTAGGTTTATTAGATCGGAATTGAATATATATATGTATATATATTCTTAATAGACAATTTATGCCTTGATATATATTTATCGATGAATCATGAAAAGAAACAGGTGTAGATCTTTTTAGCGCTACAGTCAATGTCAAAAATTTTCTCAATTGAGATCATATTTCATTCTAACAATTCACTGAGATATAGTTTTAAACTAAACAAACAAAAAGAAAATATAAAAATCAATCAATGATATTAATTGGTGAGTGAGTCACTCATATCATATGTGCTGATAGTATTGATTGGTCAGTTATTTTATTTTCATCTATTATTTCTTCTATTTCATTTTGTCTTTGTCTCAAGACAATAATGTGGGTCAAACCTTCCGAAGTTCTGGTAAATTAATTGTTTATAATAAAATTTGAAATTATATTGTATTCTATTTTTCTATTGTTAGGTAACGGGATTTTGGTAAAAATCATTTATGATTGTTGTTTTCTATATATATATATAATTCTATTAACTTTTGATATAGGTCTACTGATCGAGCTAATCCATATTTTGCATTACAACGTCGTCGAGGTCATGATGAAGCATATAGTGGTATTACTGGTCTCGTTGTTGCTACCATTGATTCTGTATTAGATAGCAAAGTAAAATAAAAATATAAAAATAAAAATAAAAATATTTTTTTCATAGACAAATCGTTATCGAATTCTTCATCAAAGACCTGATTCTGAAGTATATCATTGTATGTTAAATTAAATTTATTAAAATAAAATGAAACAAAACATATGTCCATTGGATCGTTTCTGTTTTTTTTTTTTATTAGTAATTGCTGAAGCAGATACAAAAGAAGAAATTGAAGAACATTGGAAATGGATTGAAGAACATTTAATGCCAACACTTGGTATAATAATCTATTGAATATGTAGATCATTTAATTTACTTATTATTATTATTATTATTATAGGAGGAATTGATGTAGGTGTTGATGTAACTGATTATGTACAATGTAAAATAAAAAGTTTATGTGCACAAGCTGATGAAGATGAAATAGATGGTAAAAAATAAAACAAATATTAATATTAAAATAAAATCATAATAATAGATTTTGAATCTGAAAAATTCAAAAATGCTACAAAAAAATTTCATAAATTATTTAATGTACCAGTCGATGAGAAACTTGTCACATGTAAATATTAAATTAAAAAAAAAATTTTTCGTGTTCTGTTTTTCTTAGTTTAAGTTTATTTTATAGATTATTCTTGTTCTTATTGGCGTGGTCGTGTACCTCGTCAAGGTTGGCTGTATTTATCTGTTAATTATTTATGTTTTTATTCATATTTAATGGGTAAAGATATAACTATTGTACTTAAATTTACTGATATAACTGTATGTGATATTATTATTTTCTATTTTCATCATAAATCTATTTCATTTTGTAGTCACTCGAACGTGTTCAAGCATATTTATCAGAAACAATACGTGTTGGTACTCGTTTTCATGTTCATGATTTTTCAATGTTTCGAAATATTGAAGAAACATATCGAATGATGGAACAATTAGCCAATTTTGCTGCTAAAAAGTATTTGTATTTTACTATTCTTTGAATATTGCATTATTTTGTTGTTGTTGTTTTTTTTTCCAATAGATTATTATCTGAAAAAGGTGCTTTTCGTGAAGAAGATTTCTTTCCTGCTGTGACTAAGTATGTATTATGTGTTGCTTGATAAATATTATATGACATAAACAATTAAAAAAAAAAAAAAAAAAGCTTTTTTTTAAGATATTGAAAAAAGTAAAAAAATTTGATATGAATATCTGAATGATTAATTCACACAAAAGTCCACAGAGAAAGCCATAAACATATTCATGTTTATACTATTGAATTTTGAGTTCAAGTTTTTCAATTTCTCTTCTCCGAAGGTATGAACTAAGAAATAACGTTTGCTTTTTTTGTATCATTAAATTTCTATTATCAATATCTGAGAATACATGATATGAAAAAAGAAAACTCACTAAAATGATTAGAAGTCAATAAGAAATTTTTTTTTTGAACATACTTAAGACTGTATTTCACAGATACTCTTGAGCTGTTTTGGATATCTCACTTTCTATGGGTTTTTTTTTAAATGAAAAAAATACGTAAAAGTTTAAATTTAATAAAATGAGACTTATTTCATACGTGATTTATTCATTTGTTAAGGCGTCTTTTGTAAATTAGACAGTTCATCATAATCGAAAATGAAGTTATCAAAACTTACGATGTTAACAATGCTTAAAAAAGAATAATAATTTCTTTCTTCATTTAGAAAAACTGCACCTAAAGTAATATCACAATTAAAACGTGATCTTGATGCTAAAACTCGCAGTGAACTATATCGATGTCGATTTCGTTTACCATTAAATGAACGTTTAGATGGTGAAATAGCATGCCATTTATGGACACCATATAATCGTTCAAGTGTATCTGGTAAACTTTTTATATCAGCCAATTTCGTATGTTTTGCTAGTAAAGTAAGATTTTCAAAATGATGTTGTTTTTTTAAACTAACTATTCATTGAAAAAAATAATAATAATAATACTAATAAGGTTTATCATCAAGTCAATTTAATAATTCCATTTCGTGATATAATGGTTGTTGAAAAACAACCAGAAAATTCAAATTTACCCGATATTGAAACACAATCCGCATTAATAATAATAACAAAAGAACGAGTAAAAGTTTGTTTTTTTTAAAAATTATTTGAAATTAAAAATAGTTTTATTATTTAGGCTGGTACATTTACTTTTTCGAATTTCGATGATCGAGAATTTGTTCTTAATAAATTATCATATTTCTTATCACAATATAAAGAAACAATAATTCCAAATATCGATATACCAACAATAAGTTAGTTATTTTACTTTAATAATGTTCTTTTTAAAAATAAAACCATTATTAAGGCTATACAATGTTGGTATACATACTTACAATGAGTCACCGATATAGGATCTATTAGGGTATTAGTTACACTGGCGTTTACCTTTCTTATAAGATTGAGTTATCAGCTCTTGAAATTCGATAGCTTCATTAAATCACAATAAGAACCAAATCCTTTTGGATGACTTTTCTTAGAATATTATGAAGTAGCTATAGCCAAAAAAAAACAATCATTGAAACCGAACAGAAAGATCTGTGAAGAGTAAACTGAAACTGTGTATCATTCATCATTATTATTTTCTTTATAGGTCTTTCTTCTCCACTTTATTTACAATTTAATTATAATGATACTGAAGAATGGCGAACACAAGAAAAGTTAAAAGAAGACTTATGGAATACACATTTCGCTATATATGGAAGAGGTTCAACAATGTATAGAACAAACGAATTATATGAATTGATTTTTCAAGGTATACCCGATTCATTACGTAATGAATTATGGTTAATATTTAGTGGTGCTATTCATGAAGTTAGTTGCGTCTTTTTTCTTTTCATTAATAGATTAACATGAAAATTTGTTTTTTTATTATAGAAAGCAGCAAATACAAATAGTTATCAAAAATTAGTTCATGAATCATCACATGTTAAAACTGTTCAGGATTCAACAAATGACGAAATTGAACGTGATCTCTATCGTGCATTACCTGATCAAAAAGCTTTTCAACATGAATCAGGTATTAGTGCACTACGACGATTATTACGAGCATATGCATGTCATAATACTGATGTTGGTAAGTAGATATTATACACTGTATATTTTATTACTAAAAACCTTTTTTTTTTTTTGTAGGTTATTGCCAAGCTATGAATATTATCGGTGGTGTACTTTTACTTTATATGAATGAAGAAGATGCATTTTGGACATTAGCAGCATTATGTGAACGTCTTTTACCGGACTATTATAATACGAAAGTAGTTGGTGCATTGATAGATCAAGGTAAAATTTTCGATTTGATATTAACAAATTATTCCAAATCTTCATATGAATGAATTCATGAGTATCGAATCACTTTGTTAGAAAAGTTTTCTCATTGTATTTTGTTTTATATCTTGTTTTGAGCAAAAGCGAAACTTGAGTTTTGCTATTACTCGAAGACAATTCATTTCATCAAATTTTACGTTCTACTCACATAGTTTAATTAAACTCACTATAAATCTTACCGTTTCTATTCTACAAAAATAATTAATTTATTCTATTGGTAGGTGTCTTTAATGATTATTGTAACGTATATCTACCAGATTTATATGAAAAATTAAAAGGCATTGGTATTGCTGCTTGTATTAGTCTTTCATGGTTTTTAACATTATTTATTTGGTAAGAAAATAAAAAAAAAAAAAAAACAATTTTCAATTACTTTTATCTTCATATATTATTATTTCATAATATCTAGTGTAATACCATTTGAATCTGCATTATATGTAATTGATATATTTTTTTATGATGGTATAAAAGTTCTTTTTCAATTAGCATTAACAATATTAAAAGAAAATCAAGATCGTCTATTACAATGTCAAGATGATGGTGATGCTATTATGGTATTAACATCATATTTAGATGCTATAACTGATGAAAATATAAATGAAAAAGAAAAAGAAAAAAAAATCGTATATTTAATAAAACAATCTTATATGAATTATAATACTATTAATGAAGAAGATATAAATCGTTTACGTTTAAAACATCGTTTAAAAGTTGTACAAACAATGGCTGAATCAATATTACAATCAGCTGCAAAGAATACATTAAAATATACATTATTTACTGAATATGAAATAAAAGATCTTTTTTATGTTTTTAAAGTAAATGAAACAAAAAAAAAGAAGAAATAGAAACGAAATCATGAATAAATATTTTTTTTGTTCGCATAGGATGCTTCACGTATATCATTAACAGAAGCAACAGATCCAAAAAAATTAGCATATGAAACATATCGTATTGGTCGTAGTGAATATTTAATTTTATGTAAATATTTATCACCTTGGTTTATTGGTGAACATCCAGAAGAATTAGCAAAAAAATTATTTGATGTAAGAATATAATAATTTTTAGTTACTTTTTTTGTTATTAGTTCAATTTATTTCGTATAGGTATTTAGTATGTCAACAAATTCAAATGAAATTGATTTTATTAATTTTATTCGTTTATGGAATATTTTATTGAATGGAGATTTTCATGATAAATTAAGACTTTTATTTATTGCTCATATTGACGGTAAATTATATCATTATTTTTATAATAGATTTTAATCTAGATTTCAATATTTAGAAGGAAAACGACGAGAAAAAGCTATTGCTACTTTGTTAGAACCACCTACAGTACTTTCCTCATCTACAACTACTGATAATAATAAACAGGCGGAATCAGCAACATCTACTGAAAAGGATTCTTCATCATTGGAAACAGAAGAAGAGGAAGTTGTTAAACTTAAACCAAGTCAATTGCCACTAATGAGTCAGGTACAATATTTGTATGTCTTTTAAGCAATGATTATAAACGACGGCATTTTACTAATGAGAAAACATTGTCAACTAATCAGTTTTTTTTGTATTCAGACCTCGTGCAAAAGATAGATTCAAGCGAGATATGAAAAATCTCAAAAGCATAAGTCTTCTTAGACTCTTTGTTCGTAGTTATAGGCATTTTATTAGAATTTTAGCTTCCAACATGGCGTAAATCAAGAAAACAAATGATGATACTTCGATAGTCAGTATAATGCTCTGAAAATTTTTGCTCAAAACAGTATTTCCTCCTGAAGATATTACAATCTCAAAATGTTACTTATATCCCATGAAAAATGCTAGAACTTTCTGTTTTTTGAAATTTTTATATCTCGAGACAGTATTCTTTTGGTGAATAGACCTGTCGATGAGCAAGATCTCTTGAGTCGAAATACTGTCATTCAAATTGTTGGTGTATACCAAATTAGATAACAAAATTCCCGTAAAATGTCTATATCTCACTAAGGTCTACCTTATGCATAGGGTCTGAATATTCAAAGGCGATTGATCAGTTAAACACGTTCTTTTGTCAGCATAATCAAATAATAGATAACTCCTGTCTATTATAAATCCGATGTATACCGATGAAGTTCATTGAGTATAATATGAATCCATAGAATACAACAAGTACGAATAGTTTAAACTTCTCGATTGCTTACATAAATGCTGAGTATTTTCAATTGGTTTCAAGTTTTGATGTTTTTTAAATGTACAATAGTTTAGTAAAAAGAATAATCATTTTTATGAAATAATATTTGGTCTCATATGAAGTGTCGATGTTTATTACAATGCAAAATTATAACTATTGTGCTTTATATCGAAATTCAATATTGATAAACATGAAAATTCTAATGTATACTTGTTTTTTAAACAAAAACATAACTGAAAAATGTTATAATACAATCAGAGTATTAAGAACAGACGATTGATCTTACTTTTAAAAAAATCAACAGGTTTTCTTGATTGCATGTTTTACAAAAAATTCGTAAGAATTCAATAAAAAAAAAAAGATACTATTGAGAACAAAATAAATTTCATGAACTCGTTCTCCTTTTAATTCGTTACTATTGAAATCTTAATTATTACTTCTACAAGTATTCATATGATCCATTTTCAGACTGAATTTATAAATTTATGTACATCAATGTACAATTTAATGACAAGTGATGTTGATGATGAAAATCTATTTCGAGCATTAACAACTTCAAGTACAGTTCTCTTTAAAACTGGTTTGTCTTTTTTCTTTTTTAATGCTTTTCAAATATCTTTTACATTAACTCAATTTTGTTGTTATTTTATCATTTAAAGGTGAAATGTGTAAACCTTATCGTGGATTAGAAGTTGATAATAAAAATACTGACCAAACAGATAATGAATGGACACTTAGTTTTGAACAATTCGAAGCAGCTATGAATGCTGAAACACCAATTGTAACATGGTTTGAATTAAATACACATCAACAATCGCTTGAACAACGTATTCATAATTATAATCAAGATTTTCTTCGCTAAATATTTCATTCTTTTACAATGTTCTTATTTTTTCTCTTTTGATTATCTCCATATGAGTGCAATGTACAGTGACTTGTGTTGTCTTGAAAAATAAACATCGTGGTGCTTCTTTTTTCTTTCTCGTTTGTTTCTTCGAAGAAATTAAACAAACAACAATATGAGTGTTGTTTTTTCTTTTTTTCATAGAAATATTTATGGATCGTTTAAATACAATAATAAATGATCTTATTTTATCAAATGAATATGATTTAATTATACCAGTTGTGAAAGCAGGTTTATTAACATTAGTACGTGATAATTATTTATCACAATTTATAACAACTATTGAACAAATATCAACACAACAAATAAATACATATCATATAGCATTTATAAATTTTAATAAACAATTAATTGATATAGAAAATTATCTTCAAACATTATTTCAAACACTTGAAAATCAATATAATTTAAAATTAGTTGATATTCAAGATTTTATAATTAAATTACCATATAATGCTGTTAAACAACAATTATTACATACAACAAATATAATTAAATCAACATTTTATATGAAATTTATTGATATATTTGAATATTATTTAGCTGCATATGCATCACAACATGTACGAATTGCTTGTGCTGAATTATTAAAAAGTTTGTTTAAAAGAAAACAAATGTTTTTTTTATTAATATCTTTTGTTTACTAGATGCAACAACTTGTTCATTTTGTAAATTACCATTATCATCTGGCTGTAAATGTGTTGAATTACAAGAACAATTTGAAATTATTATTTTAATTCTGTAAGACAGACAAAAAGAAGAGATTTATTGATAATTTTTTTAATCTATTATAGTAAACGTCTTGGTCTTCTTTCTCGTGTTTGTCAAAGTGCAGCATTAGCTGCATGTCGACATCGGATTACTAATTTTATTAAACAAATATGTGAACAATATTCATCACATGCATGTTTACCACATCTCGAACAGGTATACTTGTGGAGAATATTTGAAGTAATAGAGCATTTGATCGAGACGACCCCCCTCAAAGGTGCGGAGTCCGCTGCTAAAACGAAAAAAAAATCAATTTATTGAACACACAAAAATGTCATATGAAAAATGAACCTTTTTGAATCATTGATTAATAGAAGTAGTTTTCTTTTATAAAAGTAATAAATTTCATAGTTAAATAAAAGACGAAGTTATTCCGATATTTTTTTATTAATAAATAAATCATAGAAGCTGCGTAAGACAAACAACAGAAATGAGTGAATATTGAATCAGTATCAAAACTCATCATCCCATATCATGAAAAGAAAATGAAAAATAATGACATTCATACAATCCATGAAATGAATTTATGTTATTCAAGACGAATCAGTCCTTCCGTTATTCATTATCATAATATATCAAAATATTAAATTTATGTCAATTGTTTTTTTTTGTTTCTTTTCAGTGGTTTGAAACAGGTGTATTAACATGGCTTAGTATACTTGAGTCTCATTGTAATAATGATCATGATAATAATGATGATAAACAACAATCAACATTTAAAATTGATTTATCATCATGTCGAACAGAATTAAAACATCATATATATGAATGTGTTATGCGTGAAAGAGGTGCTCGTCATATGTTTCAAATAATAATTGATTATCCTGAATCAAGACATGGAGGAGTATTAGATGATCTTAAACGTTGTGTATCTATTGTTGGTAAACGTCATTTAATTATTGATAATGTACGAAATGAATTTAATAAACGACTTTTACATCCTGGTGTTGGAACAACTGAAATTTTAGCTGCATTTATTAATGCTATACGAGTTTTACGTTATCTTGATTCAACTGGTGTAATGATGGAATTAGCATGTCTTAATGTTAAACAATTTTTAGCGTATGTAATCATTCTTTATTGCTTTACAGTAAAATGTCTCTTATATGAGCAACACCGGAAAGAAGAGATCTATTTAATGATGAAAGAAATTATAGAAAAAAAAGCAGTTGAATTGTTTTCTATTAAGAAATCAATCATGCAATTTGTGCATCAACATTGTATCATGGTTTCTACGATAGAAAAATTTTATCAACTGATTTTCATTATTAAAATCTTTTCATGTAGACAATAATTCTCTTAAAATTTTCTCTATGTGCACTTTTGGACACACATTGAGAGATTCTGCAGGTCTGGTTTACAGTTTCTTTTTTACAATTTATAAGTATTCAGTTGTACAAGATTATCTTTTTCTTCTTTCCAACAATAACTTATTTCAAAATTCTTGCATCATAAGTAAATGCTGATGTCTAATATTGTTCTTTTAAATATGTATGTTCAGTCTATTAGTTTTTTCTCGTTGTACACGTGAGTGACAGAACATATACTGCACATAGGACCAGATGTCAACTCTTACTACTCAGAATAACTAGATGTTCATCTATAGAAGAGTTTTAATACATTAGCTTTCGTATATTTTAATTTTTTTTTAATTTTAGACGACGTGAAGATACTATACGTGTTATTGTTAGTAATATGAATGAACATGGTGTATTAGAATTAAATGAATTAACACAACGTTTGTTGACAATTTAAAGAAAATTTTTGAAATAAAAATAAATCATATTTTCGTTTTTCTTATAGCTGATTGTAGTACTAATATTCGATCGAGTCAATGTCTTCTTGAAGATGAATGGGAACCAGAACCAATTGAAGCATTATCAGGTAAGTTTTGTCTTATTTAATAAATGATATTTTTTAATTATGATATGCGGCAAGTTTTTTGATCAGATGAAAAATACATAATCTTATATGTCATGTGTAATTATTCTATAGAACGGATTTCTGTAGATCGTTATGATCAGGCGACAGTAAACTATACATGAGAAAAGATCTATTTTTGAATGGCTAACTCGAAAAATGATAAATCAATAGAAAAAAATTCTTCTATTGGATATTAATTGATAGAATGCAAAATACTCTTTCGATATATGACCTTGATATAAATATTCGATATGTATGAATCAAGTAGCTTATATTGTTAATTTTCGTTACAGGAACAACACTTTCGAGATAGAAATCAATAAGTTCTATCAAATCCATCCATTTTGATCGTAGTTTTGTTTTTAAACTTGAATTTAGTTTATCAACACTAATGACGAATATTTGACTACTTCAGATTGTTTTTTACTTTTATCTTCGTTTGAGCAGTGCTTTTCAAAAAAAAAAGTAACGAAATTTCATGACGAATAATACTGTAAGTTTTTCATTCAATGCAATTTTGCTTGTTAAGGAATGGTTTGATATTTTGAAAGTTAAACAAATTTTATACAGAACTTTGTTTATATGTCAATATCATTTTGTCGTGAAATGCTAAATTCTCACTTTCGCGAAAAAATAATTCGAAGTTTTGAAATTCTGTAAAGATCGGTACTTGTAAATGTAAAGAAAACTCATGTTATTAGAACTGATTGTGTTCAACCTTAGGCTTCAGTATAGGCAAGTAACAATGAAACAATCTTTAATAATGATGTATTTCTTTTATTCTATTTACTAATTTACTTGATCATAGACATATCTGAATAATTCGAAACTAATTTATATAATCAATTTTCTAAGTATTTCAACTATCTTTTATTAATTATTTTAGCTCCTGAACGTGCTCTTCGTCCATCTCATTCTCGTGATTTAATGTCAATGCTTGTATCAATATATGGTCATGCAGAATTATTTGTTGAAGAATATGTTCATATGTTAGCTGATCGTATGTTATCAGGTCAATCAAATAAAGTTGATATTGAACATGAAGGTCGTTATGTTGATTTATTAAAACAACGTTTTGGTGATGGTGGTTTACAAGGTTGTGATGTTATGCTTAAAGATTATGTTGATTCACGTTTAATGAATGATTTAGTTAAAAAACAATTAGCACATGTTCATTTTCCACTTGTTAGTACAGCTGGTGTACCTATAAATACATTAATTATATCAAGTCAATATTGGCCAGAAGTTAAATTTTCACCTATTGATTTACCAGATGAATTAAAAGCTATACAAACAGCTTATACAACAGCATATGAAACATTAAAACCACATCGAACATTACATTGGAGTCCTAATTATGGTAAAATTTAAATAATTTTTTTTGTAGTGAAATACGATTTAAAAGAAATCGTATTAGATTTTTGAAGGAATCAATAAACATTGTATTTCATATTTAACTTTCGCAAAGATTGTACTAATAGCTTTTTATTATAAAATATTTTGTTTTTAGGACAAGTTAATCTTGAAATTGAAATTGGTGGTAAAATATTAGAGTTTAGTGTAACACCATTTCATGCAGCAATTATTTATAAATTTCAAGAAAAAGGTAAATTATAAAAAGAAAAACATATATCAAGAATATTCTAAAATTTTCTTTTTAGATACTTGGACAATTAGTGATTTAAGTTCATCATTAAAATGTTCAACAGCTTGTATACGTAAACGAATAAATCTTTGGCAAAATTGTGGTTTATTAAAAGAAGAAGCAAAAGATACATTTCGTTTAGTTGAAGATACATCAAAAGTAGCATCAAATAGTTCATCACAAGCACCTGCTTTATTAAGTGTTGATGTTGATGATATGAATATTGAACATCAAGCTGAACCTGATAAAAAAGAACATGAACATACAGTGAGTTATTTTATTTTAACTTTTTCTTTGTCTGATTATATTATTTTAGATTGTATGTAATTTTGTCTTTGGTATGCTTCGTTCAATGACATCATTAACATTAGAACGAATCTATTCTTTATTATGTGTCTATGCATTTCATGGACAACATGAACGAACATTAATTGATGTAAGAAATATACTTGATGCTAAAGTTAAATCAAATCAATTATTATATACAAATGGACTTTATACATTACCATCGAATCAAGGAACAACTTCAACATCACCTATTTCAACAAATGAAAATATGCTTGTAGATTAATTAAGAAGAAAAAGACAAACAACATGGATCAACATATGTTTGTATATATTGAAAAGAGTATTTATGGATTCACAAATGATCGATGAAAAGAAAGTCTTTTTTTTTTGAATTCAATAAAAGTAACCGAAGGAGATAACGGTATTTTCGTTTTTAAAGAAGTTGATTTAATTAAGTAATAAATCTGTTTCAAAATATCATCATTAAGTATTGAAACTTTTTTTTTCGGATATGCAAATGTCTCGATGAATCAATCAACCCGAAAAAGAAAGAATACTATAAAGGATATCAAAGTATAAAAGAAACATTCGAAGTCTCTGTTAGATATGTGACAGATTCCAGCTCAAAAGTAATTAATAATTAGTTTGACTAACCCTTACTCCACCAGTTGAAATGGAGTTGTGATAAGGAATGTACGAGAACAAAATTCGAATGTTCACCGAGACTATGAGAAAGTAGGTGTTCTAATCAAAACTGAAAATGACAATTACATAATTAATCTATCAAAATATAATTCAAAAGAGATGAACCAAAAAGTGCTAGTCGTCAACTAAATAAATAAAAATAACATGTGCTGAAGAACTTTCTTAGATGTGATACGAATAAAATTCGGGAAAAGGTTGTTCTAGATAGGGACTAGAAGAACACTAATATGATTTCTGCTTGAGTGGATTTGTAAAATTATGTAGTAATGTATGATTTATTACGTCGTTTGTTACTTTGAAATACGAATATGTCTCTGTAAAACTAAGCAAAATTGAAAAAGATTCGATTTCATGACCTGTTAGTAAAATATCATGAATGTTTTATTGAATCGTTTATTCCGAGTAAAGAGTTTTCAAAAAAAAACTCAAAATAAGAAGATTTTGTCTTGAAAATTCTAAAGACAAAGATTAATCTTTCTTTTTAGCAAGTAAATATCTCGAGAAGGTGATGTTCATTTTCAGAAAATACCTTGCTATCAATGAACAGTTCAGTAAAACTTTTTCTCAATTCCACTGAGTAATATTCGTAGATGTGATATTAAGTCGAACGATCTCTAACAGTCAACACTGCTTTGTTATAATAAAGATTCTACCGATAAAAAACTTTTCTTCTAATTTCTATAAAAAAATCATGAACGACTATTTGCATAATAGACAATTTTATGTTAGGGTTTATCATAACAGTATATATCATACACATTTTATTTTATATGATAGACTAGAATTTAATAATCCTATCGAGGACTAATAACTTCTATATAACGCATTGAATTTCGTCTCAGACCACGTTTCAGCTTCTCGAGTGATATAACAAAGGGTAAAGAGTACAAGAGTTTTACAAAACTGCAGAATGATCAGAGTGCTTGTGGCATAGTTTTTCGTGTAAATGAAATAGGTATAAACTATTGATAGCTGATCTGTTTAATGAGCTCATTGAATTTTTGACTTTTTCGACTACTTTGTATATCTTGACGTAATATTTGTGCAGTTAGCCAGGAATGTATTGTTTTAGGAGGAGCCTACCTCACTATCATAACATTATTTTGTCGATAGTAGTGATTGAGTCAGAAATTTTAATGAATTAAAATCTCGCTGTCAATAAATTAGAATTCCATTTCCTTATCTCGTGTCTACTGCACACTAAATATAAGAAAGAGAAAAGAAACTGTCAATACGTACTGAAAAGGCCAATGAGTGCATTTATCGGAAGGTTAATGCATATGAAAATGAATCTATTGCAGTTATTTTCTAATAAGATTGAATCGCTTCAAATTTACTCAACGTGAATTGTATAACCAAACAAAAAATTCTGTAAAACTCTATCTATTATCACAGTGTTTTACAACATCAACAGTATCAAGAAAATGTTTGAATGAAAATATTACTTACAAAAATGGATACTAATTCATCGTAATATTTCGGGAAAATAATTTGAAAGATAACAAACTGTTCAAATCGATATACTGTTTATCTAGTTAATCAATCTATCTTTTAGATAGTAGTATTATGTCGAATCAAACCTTTCTTATTGGTACCGGTGGTAAAACTATATATGCTTGTCGTTTGACACATGATGGACAACTTCTACCACTTCATGAAAATAAAAGTGGACAAGGACCATCATGGCTTCTTGCACAAGATGATTTACTCTATGCAGCTAATGAACATGATGATAAAATAGAAATATTTACAATTGATGATAGCATTCAAGGACGACTAACATCAAAAAATATTATTTCATCACAAGGAAGTACACCGTGTTCACTTGATATTGATTCAACAGGTAAATGGCTTGCTGTAGCAAAGTAAGACTAACGTCAAAAACAAAAAGGAAACTTCATTGATCTCTTTCATTTTAGTTATGGTGGAAATGGTTCATCTAATTTTGTTTTATTACCATTAAATAAATCCAATATTCCAGAAGAAAATAATGCTCAAATAGTATCCATAGATGGTCATGGTCCAAATCATGATCGTCAATCTCATTCACATTGTCATCAAGTAAAATTTTATCAAAATAATTTATATGTTATTGATTTGGGTACAGATACAATAAATGTATATCATTATGATGATACAAATGGTCAAGCTCATTTACATTGTGATCGAATTAAAACACAGCCAGGTGCTGGACCACGTCATATACTTTTTCATCCAGATAAATCATTAGCTTTTGTAACTAATGAATTAGATTCAACAACAAATGTTTATCAAATAGATTCAATGATTGGTAAATTTGAACATTTACAAACAATAACAACACGACGGAAAAATGATGAAAAAGGTTAGTCTTTAACAAAAAATGAAATATTTTAACATTTTAAAATATTTTTATTTTAAATTCAAATAAAGAAAATAGTCCAGCTGAATTACAATTAACACCAGATAAAAAATATTTACTTGTTTCAAATCGAGGAGATGAAAATATTGTTATTTATAATTTAAATGATAATAATAATAATAATAATCAAGTTTTAAGTATTAAAGGATATCTTGATATTCATGGTTCAGGTCCACGATATTTTACATTCGATCCAACTGGTCATTTTCTACTTGTTGCTAATCAAAATTCAAATAATTTGATATGTTTTTCATACAATAGAAATAAAGACACATTTGAATTTATTTCACAATTGGTTAATATTGAAAGTCCACAACATATTGTTTTTATTTCTTAGTTTATGTTTTTTTTTGTTGTCAACGAATTATGTAAACAAGCGAGTGTTTTTTTTAAGTCATGGATAAAGAACAAAGTTCTGTATCATTTTCATTTTAAAAAGAGTAATAAATTTATTTTAGTAATCTAGCAATATGAAAATTAAGAAAAATTGTTTTTATTTGGTTGCTAAGAGTATGAAGAGACTGTTCGAAAGAAATATGGCTGTAGTTGTGAACCTTCTATTTAGTCAGACTCACACCCTCGCCATGTAGAAGGAATAAAAAGGGGTCCCTGATATTTATTCAAATACAAGTGGACACGTGATCATACACCCGTATATCAGTAAATAAACATACAACAGCGTTTTATCCTGTTTCGTACAATCTTTCTTTCAGTCGAGGGTATAATTTTGTAAGAATCAAGATTTTGTAAGACTCTTGCAACATTCTAGTGTGTAATTTGTTTGATTTGATCACTCGAAATAACATTTACTGGATTAGTCACAATACATAATTCTATTCAACTGAAACAAAACGAGGCAATCGCAGAATATTTATGATTTTGAAGCAAAAGGAAGTAGATATAAATAAATAGATTGTTAGGTAAACGATTCAATCGGTTATATAGTCGTTGTGAGAAACATAGTGGATTTTGGAATGGAT